>OMLC01046479.1:0-21510 GCA_900302585.1 Regalecus glesne
GGTTATTGGGCCTTGATCTTGATTACTTACTTCCCATAAAACAAACTGTCTGACATACTCTGACACAACTAATACGATGTTATATTCAGTGTGTACAGTACTAACACAAAAGATTCTAATAAATTCCTTTGGACTTAGGAAATAATTAAAATACCCTTATGGACGGAAAATTCAAACTTGATTGACCAATCAAATTGTCAGTCCATAACTATGCTCTTGTGCCCTAGAGACCCTAGAGAAGAATAAGCTAAATGGTTCAATTATTTTCAAATTAAAAACTATTCTGATTGGTTCAAATTTTCCTCGCCACAATTAACCACTGAAAAGGGAATTGCAGGCATAGTATGTCACAAATGTATGAGACAGTCTGAGGTCAGGAGTTATGGAGAAGGATTCTTTCTCAGAGGATTTAAAGGGCCTTCTGTGAAGGTCCAGGAAATGTTTCCTTTTAAAAGACTTTTAAAGTTATGACTATGATATTTAGCTACTTTATCCTCCAGTTGCACCACATGTTGTTGCTGCATTTGCACAGAATGTTGTATATGGTATTATACGTGATAATATGTTAATGTTCAGGCTTGGAAACCCCCAGAGATTTTTTTTCCACTTAAAAATGGTAATGGTAAAGGTTTACATCAAGAGTCCTCAACCGACCGATCCTATGCCCTGCCCCTTTCCTCCTGACGCTCCAATCACAACTGAGCCATTCTCCGACCCATCATAACCTCAGTTAACTTTCCTGTGCTGTATCTGTACACAGATGATCCAAGATGAGGAACACACTAGGTGACTACTTTTATCCCAAATGAATCAGCATTTTGGGTTTTCGTTTTTTTCTAATTCAATTCTAAAAGTGAAAACACATGTGTAGCTTGACGGGTACTTGCTGTCACAGCCTGTGGAAGCTTTTGTACTAGTGCAGGTTGTAGCAACCCAAGATTCATCCTGGGCAGCAGACACAGAGGATATTGGTATTATAAAAGATAAATCAATATTCTATATGGAATTAGTAATAAATAGGAAAATTCTACCCAGCAATACAATTACTGCTAATTCATCTTCAGCCTCAACTGATGACTGATGAGGCTTTTCTGTTTGTTTTTTTTGTTATGAGCAGAATGAGAAAGCCTCAACTTTTCTTTGTTTTACCACTGCTTGTGTGTTTAATTCATAAACTTCACATCTTGTAAGTATCCTCCACACCTAGTTACTGGGATCATCACGTTTTCTACATTCATACTGTCATTTGGTAGCTAGCACCATCACAATTAGCACTTTGTGACAGGGATAGCACATTGATATATCAAACTCGGCCTTCCTGACTGAAAGAGCTGGATATTTTTTAGGTAAATGAGAGCCAATCACATATGATTCAGCACCCCCACCTCCAAAGGCAAATTACTATGATCAGTGGTGTCTCCAGCACAGAAAGCCTGCTGGGGCACAAAACCTCTCTGTATGGGCAGCATCCAACACATCAATGAAACTACACACGAACCTATTTGATCAATGAATCCAAACACAAATGCACCTCATTAATGAATAAAATTGCAAATGTGCACATTAATTTAACAGGATGTATGAGTTAGCAGACGTATAGAGATAGAGATGAATGACATCATCAATAACAGCATTTGATCTCACACCACTGGTATGTCTTTATGAATGCTCAATAATCCAGGTAAGGAAATCACAGAAAGTTGAATTAGCTCATTTGGAAACAATTTTTAATGGCGATAATAATATATAATGTAATCCACAATATAAATAATCTAATTATCTCACAATAAACGTTGTGTCTAGATGAACAGATTCATCTTTCTGTGGCAGACCTGGTATATTACCCTGTTATGCAGCTTCAAATTACGAATCCAAAGTTATGAAGCAGTATGTGATCATGGTGGTTTATGACTATAATAACACATCCTAAGCAACATTTCCGAGCAGGGAAACCCATTTCTTTCCGGCCTTGACCTACAGCCAAAACAACACGCCTTGTAATAATAACACTCATCACTTGAAAATGTAAAGATGCACAACAATCTTTCATTGTCAGCAACTTTTCTGTTGTGGTCCACCAATCCATGAATGAATTCATTTTCAACTGAGAGGATAGCTAGTAAGGGGCTGCTGTAGCTCAGCAGCAGATTGCACCTCCAAGTTAGGCATTGCTGGTTCTAACCCATCGTGGGGCATCAGGAAGGGCATTTGGCCTTCACTCCTCCATACTCCATCTAATTCTGTGTCCAGCGCTACAATGTGGTAACTAATCGTGACGTAAAAATGGACCTGAGCACAGTGAGTGCATTAAACTTCTGTTGCCCCATGGTGCTGCATAATTTGAAAAGTGTCTGCACACTGGCACGATAATGACATTTACTAAACCTCTTGATGTGTCCTTTTTATTTTTCATGGGGTTTTGTCAACATGATCATGTCCCACAGGTCAGTATTCAAAACGTATTGAACATCCACACTGTCTCACCCGGTTGAACTAACGCTGATGGGCCGGGCCCACGGTCACCAAACTTAGACTGCTAGGAGAGGTACTGACCTGACAAAACAGGTACAGAAGGATATTGGAATGCATCACACTACTGTTATCATATGTAACATACAAGCAACAATGTTAGTTATGAAGAAAAATATTACTTGTTACACTGATTATTGATCATGTCGTCCACTGGCGACATCTGGTGGGAAGAGACCCCACTGGTACTTCATGCAGAGATGCCAATTGGATCCATCTCATTTTAGGATCCATTTCATTTTAAGTACTTTATTAGCCTACAGGAAGCCAACTGCCAGAAAGCTGGCAGCCATTTTGGTCATTCACACCAAAAATATTTCTGAAAATCAAGACAATAGAGTGACACAGATTGTAGGTTTGGGGCTGAATGAGACAGACTTCATCAGGGATCCTTGACTGTGACTAACTTGAAAAATTTAGCGGCCATGAGTATAAGACACAACTGTGTAAAGCTGTGCAAGAATCTAAGCGGCCTCAAACTCCACCAGGCTAGAACAAAATGCTCAGAGTGGGAGAACAAGATGCAGCCAGGCAGGCCTGGAACCTCTAGGGACACAGGAGCAGCCTGGGTAGGACCCACCCCACAGAACCAAGTCCCTCCATGGATCAGAGTCTGTCAACGTCTACATAGTAATTTGATAGAAACAGATTAAGTGACTCCAGGTCAGGAGTCACTTACCAAAATCCTTCAAGCCATAGCCAAAGGAAATGTTGATAGGCGACCCCAAACAATGACTGTCACCATTTTCAGTTACACCTCTGAAAGGTTCGTCCATGTTGAGAAAGGTAACAAGCCCACAACCCACACTGTGAACTGCAGGGCCACCAAAACACATCAACTGCGGCAGGTGCTTCAAACCCTCAAAAACCAATACAAGACATCCATCGCATGGGAGAGGCAAGCAATAGTCAACTTAAGAATCCTCCTAAGGAAAAGACTTATGACCTTTTGTAGAACACACTGGCACAGGAGAAGGGGGAAAGAGAGCCAAAAAGCAAACTGTGTTTGGTGCCAATCTCTTTGTCCTTTTTTTCTTCTTAATTTTTGTCCATTTTTTCCCACCCGTACTCCCCGAGTTGCCCTTGGCTGGATCTGTCGCTTTTTGAGGACCCACTGGAACAGGGGTGCTCACACTTTTTTAGCATGCAAGCTACTACACTTTGCGCTGTTGTTTGCGCATGCACAGGGACAAGTTGGATGTCATCTGACTGGCTGCCCTGTATCTCAATCAAGTGACAGGATGGATCGTAGGCTGACGTCTACTTTTTATGCAATCTACCCACACTACCTTTGCAATCGGCTGGTATATCGCGATCAACGTAATGAGCACCCCTGCTCTAGAATGTTGACAGGAAGGAGGAACCATGCGAGGCCTCCAAGTCACATGACCACTAGCCCTCACTAGTCCACACATCATGGTCTGGTGGGGAAAGCACAGTGCTTGGCCGTCAGAGGAGAATGAAGCAGAGTACTTTCCCTTCACTTAACCAAGAGGCCTGGACGACCCAGAGGGGGACACTAGTGAACCCAGAATACTTTATCCAACCTAACCCTTATACCCATGTGATGCTTAGCCAATTATACGTTGAAGGTGATGTGGCAAAGGGGGAGAACTGCTGACCTGTGGGGGTATGCTGAGGGGGTTCGGATCACTAAAGAGGAAACTTAAAGAACATCAATCTGTTTCGGTCCATTCACCTGCTGAGTGTGGTAGAGAAGATGTTTTTCAGCAATGTCCAAGTTTCTCCTTACAAACAGCTACATCTACACCTCAGTGCAGAAGGGTGGGACTCCTGGAGCTCCAAGTTATTTGGTGTAGTGGCGCAGATAATCAGAGAAGCCCATGAAGACAAAGGCTGGTCAAGTTTGCACTACACTGCCACCATGTTCCCAGCAAGATCAAGGACCTGATCCTGGATTATCATAGGTTCACTTCTGAGGTCACTTCTCGGTCAGAAACATTGGATAGGCATCAGCTAGGGAAAGGTAAAATAGCAGGATGTACAATTTGTGTTCTTATATTTGGCCTTGCCATGAACATGGTGGCTAAGTCAGCCAGGGAAGAATGCAGAGGCCCCCTAACAAAGTCTGGTGTATGATAGCCCCCAAATAACAGCATTTACAAATGAGCTCACCATAATGGGAACACTAGTCCCAGAGAACAGGTGGCTCCTACAAGGGCATAAGAAACATATCATCATCAACATAGGTTTGTTTAGGTTCGAGTTGATTACATTTTTACTTCACTTCTCTTCTCATTCTCCCCTCTGCGACTAGAACACACTCCTTGAGCCGACAGCAATCTGCCATGTCGGGAGGATTTTGTAGTTTGATATGTCATCGTATATCCCCATCTAAATATAGCCTATTTTCCCTTGATATTGGGTTGCTGTCTTGTTTGAAATGTTCTGTCAACAGTGTTCACATAGTGAACCAGATATGACATAGAGGGACCCGTTATGACGTATCTGTAACATCTTATAGGAAGCATACAAATTAATGGGAATAAGTCTGTTCAGATGGGCTGAAGCAGGGATTCTTAATGATCTCTTACGGTCTGAAGACTTTGTGTGTTCAGGGTAGCTTTTAGAAATGATTAAAAGATAGATAGCGGCATTTTTAAACATCACTGGCAATGAATAAACTTAAAACACTTAAAATAATACAAAGGAGGCACTGAAGCCATTTAAATTAATGTGCATGTGTATATGCAGTGGTCTGTCCAAATATACAGTCATCCAAGTCAAAACATCTTACAGACTTTTCAGATCCATTGTGATAAATAATTCCACTTGTTTGGGTCATGCGATGTGATCCCAACAGAAATAAAAACAATTTATTTTAGTGACATTTCATTGTCCCATTTAACAAGATACTACAGACAATGGTTTTCACTGCCACCACCATGATGTTTCCAAATGAACTGGGAAAACAGACAGGAACATTTTCTATTTGATCCAACTTCACCACTACAAACGAAACTTAATTTCAATTTGATTCTTCCCAAAAATTTGGGTGACTTCAAAGATGCCTGTATGTAGTCAACAGAGCACCTCTAGTCTCTATATTAGTCTCTGATAAGTAGTTTCTTGAGAGCCCAGGATGTGCACAAGTGCAGGCTATTGGTGCCCAGGTGACATCTTCAGCCAGATTGAAGATGTCACGCGTTTGAGTGACGAAACATTTCTAAATAAACTTCTCATCCAGTTGAACCGATTCACCTCTTTTTGGGAAAATATCAGAACATTTATCTGGTTGTCTCAGCCAGAACTTTGCAAACTCAGCAACACCTGTCTCTTTCCCAAAATCAGCATACATGTATGTCTGTGCATACAGTAACTGCAAATATTTAACCACGAGAACACAGACATTCAATGATGTTTTAAGGCCATGGCAACCTAACTGAACTACCTCAGATTTCACAGAAAGTTTAATCAGTTCATCTGGACACAACATCTAGCCTCAACAGTGGAGACAGAAGAAATCACTTGGAGAGTCATATAACATTTCTGTCAATATATATTTCTGTCCAGATGTACTGGTTCAATGTTCTGTGATTTCATTAGTTGGATCATTGAATGATGAAGGTAACTCGGATTTCTATTCAGTAAATCTATAAGTCAAGTTAGTTTTATTTGTATAGCCCAATATCACAAATTACAAATTCAACTCAGTGGGCTTTGTAGCAACACATCCTGTGCTTAGACCCTTGCATCACATAAGGAACAGCTCTGTGAAAAAACTAAAACTACTAGGGAGAAAAAATAAATAAATTATAACATCTCATATCACTTCAAATTCTGATCATAAATACATCTTAGAATACTTAGCTGAGGATCAACTTTGTCTCTAGAACACATCCCAGAATGGCAATTCAAAACCAAATTAAGTTAAATACCATCATGGTAGCTCAGTGGCAGAGCTCTCGCTTTGGGAACTGATGAGCCTGAGGCAGCAGCTTCAAACCCACCGCAGGGTGTCAGGGAAGGCATCCAGCCATAATCCCCCCAACCTCCATCAAAGTCTATGTCCACCCCCAAAATGAGGGGACTAATCGTGACATGCAAAATGGATCTCTTCCTCTCACCATCAAGAGAATCATGACAGGCGGCATCACTGTGTGGTTTGGTAGCCTGCCTGCTCAGGACTGCGGCCTGCTGTAAAGGTAGCAGCAAAAATCCCTGGCACAGAACTACCGCAACTTCCCATTTACCCCATTCGCTGCAAAAGGAAAGGCCAAAACATCATTAAGGAAACCAGCTGCACCATTCAGGTTTTATCCTCACTTCTTCCATCGTTACTGGAGGATCAAATCACACACCACCAGTCTCATTAATAGTTTCTTTGTACCGGTAGTCAGGTTGCTGAACAGCCGACGAACCCATATGCACCTTACATTGTTGCGTTATTGTGTACTTTATATTGTACATATAATGGACGAATTCATCGTCTACATAGGATATGTTTGTTTTTCATTTCATATCTTTGTGTTCTTTGTCCTCGTGTTCCTTGTGTAAAGGCAGAGAAAGCCAGAGCCCAAGCATTTCATTGTATTATACATACATGACAATAAAGTTTAAATTCAACTTGAACCTGAAGTTGCAGTCCCATGCACCTGTACATAACCCATATTCTCTCATGGGTCTTTGTGGGGGGGTTTTCTTTAGCCAAACAGGACATTATTTTCAGGCCAATTGGACAACTCTTACTTATCAGCTTGAGAGACAGTCTCTATAAAGAGAACGTTGCAACCAAGCAGCTTTGCAGCAGCGACATTAGCAACATGACTTCAATCATTCTAGTCCTGGCTTTCATTGCAAGCGGTAAGATCTTTTCAAACTTTCTTCCTGTGTAACAAAGTGACTGAGTTTTATGAAATTCTTGATCTTTATAATCTCAACACAAAACCAAATGTAATCTTGAACATTCATTCTAAAAATACCATTAATGGAGAGACCATTATGACACATTAAATAAGTCTCCTCTATGTTATTGTAGCCTATGGCTGTGGTGTCCCTCCCATTGAACCTGACGTGACCAGGGTCGTGAATGGAGTGGAGACTCATCCTCACAGCTGGCCCTGGCAGGTAATAACATGTGACTGACTAACTCATATTTGCTGGGCTACACAGGGTGAATACTTTCTGCTTAGTCATTACCTTTACTTTAGCAATGGAGACATTCTACATGATTAACAAACATACTAATATATTATTGTCCATATTGAAAATGTGCATTTTATATGAAACATATTATCTTTACCCTACTCCTATTATTTAGGGGCGGCATACAGTACAGACCTACATCATGCTTCACACAATAATGATTGATGATGGCAAATGGTGTTTGTGTGAAACATGAAATATCTATCTATCTATCTATCTATTCATAGCTCAATGGTATTGCCCGCATTTCAGGATCTGATGAGCCAGAGGCAGCAGGTTTGAACCCACCATAGTGTGTCAGGAAGGACATCCGGCCTTATTTCCCAAAGCTCCATCTCAGTCTGTGTCCACCCCCACAATGTGGGGACTAATTGTGACTCATAAAACAGATCCCTCTTTCTTATGTTCAGATATTTATATACGTTTTATTTGTGTATGCTTTCAAACCGGGTTTTAGCAAATATAATGCATTAACATTATTCAACATGATAAATAATAAAATAAAGAGTCCCTTATCAATCCCACAAGGAGAAATTTATATTTCTCTATTATTTTAACTCATCCTATTGTATAGGAGTAGTGAGCTGCCACCATGTGGCAATCAGGGTGCAGTTATGGGTTCAGTGTCTTGCTCAAGGACACCTTGACACGCTTTCTGTTGGACCGGGGATCGAACCTGTAACCTTTCAATTGCATGACCACTGTACCCACTGAGCTACTCCATTCCAAGATTAAATGATTAGATTATTAATTTTTATATATTCATATGAAAAAGTAATGATAGCGGAAGGTTGTAAGTATGCTTTCCTTACTGTCTACTGTAGATTTCACTGCAGTTTGAGAAGAATGGTGTCTGGAGACATACCTGCGGTGGATCACTCATCACTACAAACTGGGTTATGACTGCTGCTCACTGCATAGAGTTAGTAATTAGGCACATTAATGCCACCTTTTTATTCAAGTACTAAGCTCTACGAAGTAATCAAAATATAGCTGTATTAAATAAATATTTACAGCAAATCTTTGATGACCTTTCTATGTAGCATGAGGCTGAACTACCGTGTAGTTGTGGGCAAACACAACTTGGAGGTGGCTGAGTCCAGTGCCAAGGCCTTCCAGACAGTAAAGATCATTGTGCACAGACACTGGAATCCTGTGCTGTTGGCCATGGGGTAAGCCCATCGGGGATAAGACAACAAATCTGAATCGTTCAGGTTTAGAGGGGACTTTTTTCATTTGCAGCTTTTTTCACTTCATCAGTCCTAAAACTGGTATATGAATTGTTTTTCACATTTTAAACTCTATTATCAAATTTGTGATGTATATTTTTTCCTTGCATAACATTCTTGTCTCTCAAGCATGAATAGGTGATACAATATCAGGATCATCACAGTGCAGTACCATGACTACAGTAAAATGGCAAGAATTGACTATTCGTTTATGTTCAGCAATGACATTGCCATGATCAAGTTGGCTGGACATGTGACCTTGAGTGACCAGGTCCAACTGGCCTGCATTCCAGGCCCCGACACCATCCTACCTCACAACTACCCCTGTTACATCACTGGCTGGGGCAGACTCTCTAGTAAGGTTATGTAAAAGGACGATGGTCATACATTTAAAACTAACATGCATGATCAATCAAATTAACTTCCTTCTAAACATTGCATCTTTTCCGAAGTGTTTTTATGTTGTGAAGGGGAGACATAAACCAGATGTGTGTTCAACCACGTGTGTTACAGCTGGAGGCCCCACCCCTGCCACTCTTCAGCAGGCTCTTCTGCCTGTAGTGGACCACAACACATGTCGCCAGAGCGATTGGTGGGGCGTGTCTATCCGTCGATCAATGATGTGTGCTGGAGGAGATGGTGTGGTTGGAGGCTGCAATGTAAGTACACCAGGTTTTACAGGTAGGAGGTAAAACCCTTCCTCCATCATACCCATTTATTTAAAAAAATCTGCTGTGTTTTTTTGTAGTACACAAAGAAGTACAATAAATACTTGTCTGTCCTATAACACAAATCATAAAGGAGTATTTACTTTGAAATGTAAGATGATACATTCTTTCAGATAAGAGCATGATAGATGCCTTTGATTTCTGGTAATAATCTCAATTTCCACCTGGTGTATTCAACATAGGACAGGAAAAAACAGATTATTAGTTTGATACCTTGGTATTACCTATAAACTACTTGGAAAAGTTAGTTATACAACACAGGACGTATATCACAAGGTGTGATATTGTTGCTGTCTCAGGGGGACTCTGGAGGCCCTTTGAATTGTAAGAATGCAGAGGGGGTCTGGGAGGTCCACGGCATTGCCAGCTTTGTCTCTGCCTTGGGATGCAACTATCCCAAGAAGCCCACCGTCTTTACCCGTGTTTCTGACTATAATGAATGGATCGATGAGGTAATGGGTCTTTTTTTTCTTACAGCGAATGGTTTTCTATTAGATTTAATGATTCATGGTCTTAAGTTCTTGTTGTCTTGTTGTGTATGCGGTGTGGATTGGAATACTTCTGTTGAGTTGATGTTTGTGAAATCTACAAGCAGTTGTCTCTAGAAAGATGAAAATATGCTTAGAGTGTCTCTCTATTTGCGATGCAACATGGGCATGGCAACTGGCTGATATTAAAACAAATGCATTCCTGTTTTTTTCAGACTATAATGAGCAACTGAGCTGTCAGCTGATCAAATAAAAAATAGTATACAACAGATGTGTTTTGATTCATTGCTTGATAAAGTGTTTAAGTGGAAACTCATCTGAATCAGCTAGGTTTGCCTTTAAAATTATTAAGTTATTCAATGACATTTAAAATAACGTTGTAAGTGACCATGGTTGAAATGGCTAAGATGAAAACTATTAGTAGTTATATGAGGAATCTTATTAGTATATATTATGATGGAGATTGCAAAGTAGGTATGGAAATAACAGACACCTTGGCTGAAATCCAAATTTCCTCTACTTCATCCAAGTATGAAAAATATATCTTGTGTCAGTGCCCTTCAAATAACAAAAATAAATAAGTCAATGCTATGATAGAAACAAACGCATCAATTTTTTTGGACCTATGGTCATCACACCAATATCTGTTTGAATTGAATGTATTGCCCTTTCAGCCCCCAACCGTTTAATATGTAAGGCTAGGAGCTTTCTAGCGTTTTCACCCTGCTCATATAAGATTACCTCAGCTTCATCAAACTATTAGTTGCCTTATTCAAAGATTGAAAATTATATTTAACTCTTAGCTCATTTAGTTTCAGTTTCCTTTATTCAAGTTTTTCCATTTTCAATCAATAAGATTTTGCTTAAAGCTTATGAAGCTTACCATATGGCCTCGTAAAAAAGGCTTTAAAAGTTTCCGCCGTACATCTGCACATATCTGGTCCTTATATTCAAATTAAAAAATCAAATTGTGTCCCCATAAAATCCATGAATTCTTGGTCCCTAAGCCAGAATGACTGAAGACATCATCTTGGAGAGTAATGCAAAGAGTCAGCCATGTTCAAATTAAGTGAAACCAAAGCATGGACCAAACATATTATGCCATCATACCAGCAAAATGTAATCATACATGCTAAAGCAGTGGAGACAAAATAGTAACCAATTTTGGAGAATGTCTGACAAGCACTAGAATAAAAAAAAAGGTCAGCTGACCTGGATATTCTCTTCATCACACAACAACTAAGATGTTGATTCTAATGTACTGTAATAACTCCTCTCTTGTCTGACAATAAGATATATAAATCCCAGTGGATCTGTCAATCTCAGGTTGTATTGCACAATTGAAATCCAGTACTGAAAGTGCCGTCTGTGTCCTTACCTAAAATCCGACATTCAAACCTACTCAGGATAAACTAGATTTCGCACATCACACATCTGACAGCTAACCACTTTGTGATAGGGAAATGATTGGCGGGTAAAGAAACCTGAATCCTCCTGGGTACACAGAGTTAGCTTGCATTAGCATAGTGACATTTTTGACAGAAAACACGGTAGAATGCAGTTTAAAAAAATAAATAAACTGGACTCTGCCAACTTCTTCCCACTATCTACATCAAAACCTGACTTGTACTTCTGAAATGGTTGGAATTTATTTACACTCATTGGACTTTCATGCCTACCAACATGAAGAGATTGGGAATCTCCAAGGCTCATTTTAGTGAGGAGTCTTACCACAGCCTAATGCAAAAGTCACTGGATTTACATAAGAAATTGGTTTTGAAATCTGATGCAAAGCTGGCTATTTATCCTGGAGCTACAACAGTGAGCAGGGGCCAGTATGCAAGTTAGATTATAAAAGGGCTTTATAAGAACAAGCCCATTTACCATCTATGTATTTCTTTTATTCAACCGGCAGTCAAATAAAGGCTTTCTGTATATAACATATTCACTTTGTGACTTATACATAGCCTCAACTACATTAGCGTTCTGTTAGCCTCTGGTAGTTATTTGGCATAATAAAACTGTATTTATTTAGCTAACATTTAAAAGTTCAGTCACATGAAACGATGATGGCAGCCCAAGGTGCAAGAGGTGCAATGTCAAGCTGTACAACATCGGGATGATCAGACCCTTCCTACCAGTCGTAACATGCAGCCCAGCTCCTCTACAGGCACAGGCTCTTGTCATATCTCGACTGCAACACCCTACTGGCAGGCCTCACTGATGAGCCAGAACATGGAGGCACATCGGGTCTTCAACCAGCCCAAAACGGCTCATGTCACCCCACTGTTCATAACCCTCAGCTGGCTCCCTGCAGCTGCCTGCATCAAATAGAAAACCTTGATGCTCACTTACAAAACATCAACTAGAACCGCTCCATCCTAGCTGAACTCATTCAGGCCTACACTCCCTCCTACTCACTATACTCTGCCAATGAGAGGCGTCTGGTACCACCACCACTATGGGCCCCGAGTCACCAACTGGACTCTTCTCTTCTGTAGTTCCCCAATGGTGGAGCAAGCTACCTAGACTCCATCCGATCTGCTGAGTCCCTCTCAATCTTTAAGAAAAAGCTATAAACCAGCTCTTTGGAGAACAGCTCTGAACTTTAATTTGATGGACTGAATTAATGAGGAGGAGGGGGTTTGCTTCTATTCATTATGTACATTGCCTTTGGGCACTGCATGATGGCACCTGACTAGATCCTTGTTGTGTTCTACTAACTCTCAAAAGTACGACATTTTGGACAAAAGCGTCAGCTAAATGAAACTGGAACATTGGAACACAGTAAACCTCTTTTCTGGTCAGGACTTTCATCTCAACCGGGCAGGTCCCCCCCTTTGCCTCAGTAGGCCCTCAAAATGGGGCTGACGGCAGACAGACACCCGGTGCTTTTCCCAAACAAAAGTCTCCAAACCACTCAAGAATGGCGCGGGTCGCCTCACCCAGAGGTTTAGAATTTTAGAGTATTTTCATTGCGATAGTAGTTCCCAGGTAAGTTTAGCTGACTATCAAGATAAGCAAATATCAGGTGTAATATAAAACCATCAGCAGGGCGAAATACATCTTTCAGTATACTTTGATTCGACCTCCGGTGTGCAATTACGAAATAACGTGACAACATGAACAACACTGCGACATCGTAGTAAATTACACTGTGTTTTACAACCGCTGCAGTTAGCCACCGCCTCTTACACGCTAATAGACATAATAGACATCACGAACTAATAAAAGATGTGAACTCACCATTCCGTTGCGTCTAATAGTTACCAGGTCTTGTGTTCGAAGGAGTCTGGGTCCAGTGGAGGGTTTGTGTCTCTACTGTTGACTCTGACGCCGGCCATTTTGTTGGGTGCCGCTCGTCCACGAAGCGGTGGTGGTGGGCGGGGCATGAGGCCTGTGAAATTTGCATATTGATACCTTCTGAATTGACAGTGGAGGATAAAGAGTAGATGTGCTTCGTGCCCATTTTCAGTTTATTCTTCTATGTCTATGTTTTTAATATGTGTTTAACAATATACTCATCTCAGAGTATTTTTAAGTACAGAGAGAGTTTATTTCCCTTCTTGTGGCAGGAGTTGACAAATTATCCTGTTAGAAATCCAGTATTGAGCTAATCTAGGCTAGTCACTCAGCTCTCAACAGACCTTCAAACCGCACCACAGAGATAACAAAAGGATTTGTCAGACCATGAAATCAGGACACATTTGATAAAAAACCCAGAAACTGAACTACCTTTTTAAATGAATCCATGAAATCTTTGATTTGTGGGTAAATTGTGTCCACCTTATGCTTCAACTCTAATCAAGAAGGCTGCCTCTCTACATTTGAGTTAAGACAACTGCTAACACAAATCTTCACAGAGGCCATGCTGTCCCTTCTTTCCTTTGTGGTGTTTTCTATGTTATAATCTAAATGCATTGAGGACATAGAGAATCAGGGCAGTGTGCAGAATGCAACTCTTCCCCTACTATAGACTCTATTCAAGGAAATAAACGCACAGTTGAATAACATAAGATTACATAAGTGACCTTCACCGTGTTTGATGGACAGAGAAATCTCCATAGAGAAGCCATCAATGTGCACGAAGGAAATTACAATCCAGAGCAGCCCTGGGGTTTTATTCATCCCGGAACTTAATCTCCCAGTGTTGCGATTTGATGTGGTCAATCCTAGACACCCCTGCTACTGCTGCATCAATACTTTTCTTTACAGTTAAAAGCATGTCATGGTCGAGGCATTTGACAAGACAAGCCCAGAGGGCAAGAATTAGCATCATGGAAAGCTCCCTGTGCAGCCGTCTCAGCTCCAAAAACGACTGTGAGCAGTATGAGAGGATCTGATCGTAGAGGATAGGTAGTGTCTTTACTTACAAATCCAGTTGCAGTTTGTCACCAGAATCCATGACAGAGATGCAACAAGAGCTGCTTGGACATCGGGTCTAGACCAGAGACAGACATCATTTTTGGAATTATTCAGGTTTTTGGGGGTTTTTTTAAATAACTTTTTCACAGGCAAACAAGCCCTTCTCGATCTTGCCAGCTGACATTATTACTTGACATGCAACTGAAAATCTGTGAAAATCCAGTGGATGGAAGAATAAAATGAAATAAATTATTTTAAAAATTAATTCATCAAAGATTTTGATTCAGTGCTGGGGTGCAAGAAAATACGAAGACAGGAACAATAAGACAAAATCAAGGCTAACTACTCCATACTCAGAACTGACAGAAGTAATGAGTGTGGACTTATTAGTTGACCAGAGAGGGGCATCGGAGGTAGACGTGAAACACGTGTAAAAGTAAGTAGTGTGAAGGTATTCTAAACCTATGTGTAATGGAGGATTATGCTTATCGAGCAGAGATTGAGACATTTTATTTTCATTGTAGGCATACGACAAAATTACGCTTGCTCACCCAGACACTAGCAGCAGTAGAAAGAGGAGACAAACACAAGATGAACAATAGAGACTAGAAAAACATACTAAGTAAACAGGATAAATACAGTGAGGTATTGTAATCTGTCTATATCAAATAAGGAAGTTGGATGAGGTATTTATAAAATGATAAACTATAAACTGATTAAATGGAGTATATGTGCAAATGTGGGTATGCTGCCGGTGGGAGTGTTTGGGTGTGGGGGTCTGTGATTTAGAGGAGAAGCCCTCACAGGCTGCCCAGCACAGAGATCTGTAAAGTCCTTTTATAAGTGATAAGAATGGAAGTCTCCACTAATGGAGTATGGCTCAGCACCAGTAGATGCCTCTTTATTAGAGGAGCAAAAGTGTCTAGAGAGCTGTTTGGTGAGAAAGGAAGCAAGCAACCCTGCTGGGTGATGCATAATGGCTGGTCTAAAATAGAACGCCTGGTCAGCGAGTCCACACACTTATTAAAGGAAACGGTTAAAGATTTGTTTAATGTTTCAGTGTGCTTTAACAAGGTCCATTAACTCTGAAAGTCGAGGGTCAGCACCGCCGAGCTTGGGCGGTGGAATTACAATCCCCGAGAGTGCATCTTCATCAGGATGCAAACTGGAAGTCAAACTGGAAGTCATTAAACTGGAAGTCTGGCATAGTGCTTTGATTGTTCCATTACAACCCTTAACCCTTCCCCTCTGTGGCAAAAGCCCTGTTTGATTACATCCACACGGTGCCCCTCTCTCGCATGCCTGATATCACCACTGACATCCTCTGGCACGACTCCTCCTCCCTCTTTGCTATTGGAGAACTCTCTCTCCAGCAGTGTGCAGCCCTGTCTGGTCATCAGCCCTGTGTGAAGTGCAACAGAGCAGATAGTGAAGGAGGAAGAGACAGAGGGAGAGAAAAGAAAACAAAGACAGCAGAACCAACGCAGATTACCGGAAAAGGAACTCGCATCCACACAAACCCTGGCTCCACATCCCATGCTGGAGGAAGACTGAATCATACACCGGCATCTCTTCTCAGATATGTGTTCAGTCAGAGGGGTGAGTCAGGACCTTGGAGCAAAGGGAATGGAAATGTGGGGTTGTGTTCACTGTGCATGTTGAATGCTTGGTAATAGACTTAATGATTTGAAGTTTCTCTCTTTCAAGAAAACTCTCTGCACCATTACTTTTAGAAGCTTGTGTTCTGCAAGGGCTGATAAAGACCAGACAGGTTTCAGCTTTTGGGGTTTTGCATCCTGACACCTGCAGGGACACCTCAGAGATATTTTCATTTTGAATACTGTTTGCCACTCATCCCTGAGGAGCTAAAGGTCAGGAGCTCTATGATCACCTCTCACTAAAGAGGATGTGTTGGGTAGAGGACTCTACAGAATCAGGTGCTCTGTGCCCCGCTTGAATCCAGCTGACACATTCTCTCGGCAGCCAAGTATGCGAGAATGAATTCCTCACAATAAGAGTTTGACAAAGCTGTTTTCTCTCTGTCTCCTAGTCATATGCAGGTGTAAGGGCAGGTACTGACATAAAACGATGGACAAACACACACACACACACACACACACACACCAACAGAAGCACTGCACAGCTTGATAGAATATGGGATGTTTCCCAGTAACCCTTTGGGGAAAGCGGAAGTCCATCTGTTCCAAAACATTTCTGCCAGATTTAGTAGATTTATTGTGTGCATATGCGTAGCATGTTTGACTGCCAGGCCCACAGCCTTGCCTCCGGCAGCATCCGACGGACTTTCGTTTATTTGGTTTTAAATCTTGTAAATCAAAGAGGGTGAATGATTTGTTCTGGGGGAAGCCAAGTGATTGACTAAACTTGTGGAGGAGTTGGGACTGCTTTGTTATAGGAATTGGCAGGGCTCTTGCCAAGGCAATAGTAAACTATTATGTTATTATAGGTGAAAATAGGGAACAGCAATCACGTTTGGATTTAAGCAGCAGGTTAGAGCTGTGTCAAACTGAAACAAAGGGAAGGGAACTCCAAAGTAAAGGGACAGAAATCATTTGCTAGGATGCTGATAACAAACATCAAAATCAAAATATTACAGTGTGTCAGATCAAATGCATCACCATGTAACTAAATGGCATTTTTCTATTCAAAACTCAAAGGAAACCTCAACTCAAGTTAATAAATATGGAGATTATATTTGAGTTATGTTTGTAATTCACAAACTTGACTATTTTCACAATAACTCTGCAGCATATTTTCCATATGTCCGTTCTATAGAAGGAAAAAGGGATGCGATGGGTGCTGTGTACACAGAATAAAACCCAATCTACAGCATACAACACTGAGAGGGGATAATAGAATTGTAATGGAATTATAAGACATATAATACTAACACAAAACAGATCTCTCTCAAAATAATAATAATGATATCCTTTATAGGGACAGTGCACATCCATAAACATTTAGATTGTAAATACACCAGGATGTAGCCACAGGGCTCATTTGGACCACGGTAAGAATGTGTCAGGTGTCCTTGAGCAAGACACCGAACCCCTAACTCTTCAAGCCCTGTAACCTGGACCTCTCAGTGACGCTATGGCAACAATCAAAGCATTGAGTGGTTAGTTGTTTTCTTCATTCACTGTGCTCACTTCCATGTCATGTGAGCATAGGGTAGTGTGTGTGTGTGTGTGTGTGTATGTGAACCCCACATGACCAGTTCCCCCATGGCCTGACTTCAGACAAGCAGTTGACGATGGATTGATTTCCCATTCAATTGCCTAGGATACTGTGCAAGTCTTATGATGGCAGGGGGGGAAATCTGTTTGCATTTATCTGTCTGCTGCTAATCTTGTATACTACTCAGCCTGTCAGCCTAATAGTTTTCCTGTACAGTTATGAATATGATTGAAGACCTCTTATGGTTCCATGATTCAAGACTTTAGGAAAACTTGTTTTATACCACTATAAATCACCAACTCCTCAGCTAGTTTATCACCTAAATCCGAGTGCTGGAGAAGGGGAGATACTCCTAGCGGGTATCTGTACTCTATTGTTTTTTTTTCACTTCTGGTTATCATGGTTGCAATTGGATGCAATCTCTAAGTGTTGGCTTTGCTGCCATTGGCCGTTACTGTTGCAAATCACAAGGCCTGTTAATGGTCTATGGATTAATACTAATTACTGTTGATTACCGTTACTCAGTAACAAACAGTTCATAAATCTACCACCGAAAAGCAGAGGATTAATTACATTAAACTGACTCATCTTCAAAATATTCAATCAAACTAATTCCCTTAATTAAAGCTCATGTTGATGGATATCTCTCCATTGTGGTTTTAACGTTGGGTTTTGAAGGCCCAACAGAACCAAATGGGTCAGATTTGTGGGGTGACTTGACATCAAACAGGAGGTATGTTCTGATTGGCTGTTGCATCAACCTTGTTGTAACAAGCTGAAACAGATTCAGGTTGATGCAACTAAGTTTCTCACAGCCTTTCCGTTAATTGGAACTCTGATGAAACTCAGTTGCATATGACGAAGTTGTGAGAAATGTTTCATGTTGAATGTCAGCATTATACACCTCATGAATTTGTCTTTCTAACAGAAGAGTGTCTCCTCATATTATTTTTTAATGGAGTCAAGACCTTCTTGAAATTAGACAGAAAAGGTATGCATTCGATAGTTTCCTTTGTCTATCAGCTGCTAACTACCACTTCAGATGGTAAATGATGGTCATCTCAGATGGTCACACAGGTTAAAGGAAGCCATTTTAAATATAGACCAGATGATGTTACAGATCACAATAATAAGTTATCTGTTCGGTTTTTTTTTTTTACAGAATTCATACCTAATTGTCCTGTTTCTTTTTCATGTTGCAGGCATTGGCAGGCAGTCGAAGTCTTCTGGTGGCTGTGCACACCACCCTGGTGTCAAATCTATCAGAAAATATGCAGCTACTTTAATTTGGGGAATAGCAATTTATCACTTATAAGAATCTGGAAGGAAATCAGAGTTGTTGAAGCTATCAACCTTTGTGTTTCCAATAGAACATACACGCAGCCATCTCTTGTACAATCCCTGTCCTACCTAGAGATTTAAAAAGAGACAAAATCAAGTGAAGAACAAGTGAAAACAATCTTCCTGGAGTTCAAGTGAATGTTCGGCCTTCCCGTGAGGAAGTAACATAAAGACTTAAAAGCAAGCTAAATGCAAAAGGTCCAGTAAATTACAGTTGAATCCTGACTTTGTTTTTTTGCTACTGTTTAAAAACAAGTTTTACAGAAGGATATGGACGACAAGCTTGAGTCTTCCTTGTTTCCCAACATTGGAATAAGGTTGTCATGGAACTATTGTAAAATGTGTTGTTCCTGGGTATGCTGATTTTATCCAAGCTAACCAAATCTGATCCTTCTTGGGCATATCCTCAATTATGGAATCTGAGGAGAGAGCGGCAGGACTGTCCATAGCTGCGTTAGTAGCCATAGCTTGCAACACATTTGTGGGCATTCTCCTTCTACTCCTTTTTCTTATCCTTTATCAGGCGTGCAAGGTGCCCTCCAGCCAAGAGAGGCTGCCAGTGCTGGCTCCCAATGCAGGACAAACCCAGCAAAGAAAAGAGAACAAATATCTATTGACCTCCTGACTGAGGAAGAATTATCCAAATCTAGGGAGGGGAGATCATCTCAAATCAGTATGCCAGAGAGAGAGGGAGATTGAGGACAAAAGAACCTGTAAGACTAAGTGCTTGGATCCAAATCTAGAGAATTGTGCTGCGTAGGTTTAACATACATCAGAAAGAGCAGCGTGTCAGAAAGGTATTGGATGTGGTATGTTGACGAGACCACTTTCACAGCATCTCCATGTTTCGAGTACTGTGTGAGAGTGTACAGAAGGATGCAGACTGTGCACTGGTTCTTTTAGACACATTCCTGGAAGAAGAAAAAAACATGGCCGCATGAATGAATGAGAGGTAAATCTGCAGAGAAAGTGAGAAAGGAATGTTCAGTTCACAAAGCTTGGCTGGCCTGTTGTTAGGGGGGCTTCTAAATATAACCTCTTATTCATAGTCCTGAAAAAAAGAAAAGAAAATCAGTCTGTTGCTTGGAGCAGTGACTTAGGGCTGCATGGAGTGTGTGTGTGTTTCACAGTCACTGATAAAAACCAGTGATCTATGAAGCATAGCGCCTTGCTGAGGGTGTTACATAAAGACTCAAGAGGCTTTGCTGAGCTTTGTGTACTCTTGAATACAGGCCTCAGTCTAGTATTTACCTGCTTGTGGCATGTCACTGATGGCAGACTCATTCTGAAAGTAAATGAGTCAACATGCACATGGAGCTGGAAGGTCATGGGATTTTACAAGACCCGCTATTTAAGATACTTATCATTTGTTTTGTCATAATGTTAAAGTAAAACAGGAATAGCGCTGCTGCTGTCCACTCCTCATCTCCCCTCCATGATTAGCTGGCGCTCTCATTAAGAGTGACTAACAAGGAAGAGCAGGTAGGAGTTCAGCATCTCTTCTCAAGGACACAGAATTGCTGATGGAATTGAACTTGTGACACTTGGGTTAAGGATCTCTCTTTGACCACTACATTCATATCTTGGTCCCAGTTTACAGAATGAAGCTGCATCACAATGTAACCTATAAGATAAAATGTAAAAAAAAAAAAGTTAAGCGTTTTGAAAATGACAAAACACAGCACTTTACCAAACCTAACAAAATGTTTCCAGTTTCTGTGGTAATGTTGACATTGTTAAAGCTGTATTCCTATTATTGTCGCCCGTAGGCTACGGCCATTTGTGATTGTGTGTGTATAAGAGATGATGTGGTTAAGCATTTCCTCCAACTAAACTTGGTGAGCTGAAGTAATGAATCACAGTTGAGAAGGAGAGTGAGAGACATTAGAGGGAGCAGAGCTGTCTCCGACAGAGAAAAACAGGACATTAGGGCAGGATTTGATTCCTGTTGAGCCACAAAACATAGGGGGCACTTTGCTGAAGGACAAGAACATTAATAGTGTGAGGGAAAGAAATAAAAGGAAAAACAGGAAGAATGAAGATGAGAACAACAGTAATTAAAATGCAAGTAGGGAATCAAAATGTTCTCTGCTCATCACTGGATGGGGTCCAAGACTATATATGTTAGCCACGTTTAATCTACTGGGTACTTGTCAATATATGAGCAATCTTTTACTGTAATTCCATTTGTAGATTTGAAAGCGAAAAACAGGTTTATTTGTAATTAGCATTGAGAAAATGTTTATTGGGGATGTTCAATGCTATTTTATTCTAATCATAACAGACATGCTAATTGAAATATAATATTACACACACACACACACACACACACACAGACACACACACGCACATACGCACACACAGACATATTCATTGGTTAATGACTTCATCATTAGTAAATCTACATAACTACTGAATTTATTTGAAACCTATCAAAGAACACATAACACTTATGAAAGTGAACAG
>OMLC01046481.1:0-41004 GCA_900302585.1 Regalecus glesne
GTGTGTGTAACATGTAACTGAATAGGGTATAAAAAGTGAAGGTAAGAGTAGCAACTAATGTCTTGATGCATGCTCAATAATCCAGGTTGGAGATCACAAAAAAGATGTGAATCAGTTCAACTGGATCAGAAGTTTATTAAGAAACGTTTCGTCACTCACCAGGTGACTTCTTCAGTCTGAGCTGAAGGCAAACATCCCCCCTCCTTATAAACAGTACATTGATGCCACACAACAATAGGTTGGGTTCATATGAGAGTTGGGTGATCAACTGCACATTCAGTTGCAATGGGCACCATTCACAGGCCAGGACTCTGCGGTCTACACCCACCTACAGGCTAGTGGCCACTCATTCAAGATGATGATGTTCACATCCTTGATAGGGAGGAACGCTGGTTTGAAAGGGGGGGTGAAGGAGGCCATTTATGTCAAGAGGGAACGACCGTCTTTGAATAGGGGAGGTGGCCTGAGAGTACACCTGTCTGCATCTTACAATGCCGTGATCGCAAACATTCCCCAATCCTCTGTGAATCAATCTGCAAAATGCAGTAATGGTCCATCATCTATGATCAGTAGTCAAAGACACCACACAGGTGGTGATCAGATGTTACAGAGATGATAAGATTGCACTTGGGTTTGTGTGCATATTATGAAGAAGTCTTATGCCCTGAGGAAAGAAGCTCCTCTTCAGTCTGCTGGTGTGTGGTGTTCTGGGACTCCTGTATCTCCTCCTGGAGGGCAGCAGAGAGAACGGGCTATTGTGTGGGTGTGTTGAATCCTTAAGGACCTGCAGGGAACTCTTAAGGCACCACTGGGTGTAGAGCTCCTGTGGACTGGGCAACTCACATCCAGTGATGTGCTGGGCTGTGTGCACAACCCTACCCAGGGCCTTATGGTCTTTGCTGGTACAGCAGCCTTACCTGGTGATGAAGCAGTCTATCTACAGTATCTTGTGCATCTTATCAGTTATTGTCACCCCAAACGATACAGATGCATGGAACAGTACTAGAATAAATAAACCAATAAAATAAAGTAATGGCAAGAAACTACAAACTGAATATTCGGTGAGCCAACCGGATGGAACCGTTCTTCCCCAGTGTTGTTACCCGGAGTAAATGCAGTAACACATAGTGGCAGGAGGTCTCAAGAGCCGGAAGTGAAAATAACCGCGAAATTAGTTCCGTTCAGTCCGCCATCTGGTGTCATTGGAAGTGGAAAGACGGAGACGCAAAAATATGGTGGAGTGAAGGCATTTAACATTTTTTATATCCCATTTCTACTAGTTAGTTTCTGGACAACACTAATGCCCAGTAAAACTGCGGTGAAGACGTGTCTACGAAGCCGGAAAGATTCATTAATTTGAGTTTGCCTGATGGAAAATTACTGCTGACGCCAGGCACCTTAGGGTTTGTGCTAGTTTTATGGCGCAGCTCATTAGCTTGTTTTTAGATAGTTTAATCATTCAATGTTCACATGTGAAAGTTGGTCCGTATATTTTCTGTAATCTTAGTCTGTTGGTTGTAAATGCTTTACCAAATCTGATGATTCTTGCCAATTAGAAGTTAATAAAATGTCTTATTTTGTTATACCTATTGCTTTAAATGTATTTTCTTTGTTCATATGTGTACTTATACACACGCACCTTTTATCATATAACTGTTTCTGTATAGGGTCTCCCAGCCCAGGAACTTCAGACGACTGTACTTGTAACAGTGACGATTAACATATAGAATGACAAATTTAGTCATACATATAAATATATGAAAATGTCTCCAGCTTGTCATTTTGTTCCTACAATGTCCTTTTCATTTAACCCCGTGTAGGAAGGTGTGAGCAGGTGCAGCGCCCACGGAGCAATCAGGGATTCAGTGTCTTGTTCAAAGGACACCTCACCACCCTCTCCAAAGGAGCCGGGGATTGAACCAGTGACTTCCCGACATCGAAATGCCTCTACTGCCTGAGCTCTGCAACCTCAAACGCAGTGGGTATTTGCCGTTATCTATTGACTTTATTTGCGTTTGATGTGAGAAAATGTATGAGTTCAGTGAATTAGTACATGGATGCTTAATTTTTTTGTTTTCTTGCAATATTTAGAACATGCCTGTATTTTGGTAGACTATTCACACTTCTTTGCAATTGCACATTTTTGTGTATGCATGTAAGTTTTTTCACCTAATGATTTATATCTTATGATTTATGTCCAATAGAATTGTTGGAACTAACTGAACTACTGAACTTGCCAAAAATACAAAACACTTTTACGACATTTAATGGAATCCAGTTAAAATCATTCAGGTAGATGCATCAGTCTCTATCAAGTGGGAAGCTGTACATTATTTTAGAACATAGTTTGACACTTATTGTGAAAATGATAACTCATAATCTTACAGGAGTTATATGTGACGGAAGTATACCAGTAAAAATGTCTTGATGCATGCTCAATAATCCAGGTAGGGAAATCACAAAAAGAGGTGAATCTGTTCAGCTGGATCAGAAGTTTATACTCACCCGGTGACTTCTTCAGTCGTGACTGAAGAAGTCACCGGGTGAGTGACGAAACGTTTCTGAAATAAACTTCTGATCCAGCTGAACAGATTCACCTCTTTTTGTGATATACCAGTAAAAGTTAATGGGAAAGTTTAAAAGATGGTGGTGAGACCAGCTATATTGTAGCGTTTGGTGACAGTAGCACCGACAAAAAGACAGGAGGTGAAGCTGGAGGTGGCAGAGTTGAAGACACTAAGATTTGTATTGGGAGTGACAAAGGAGAAGATTAGAGACGAGTATATTGGAGGAACAGCTCAGGTTGGACAGTTGGGAGACAACTCATTACTTGCAAACTCATTTGCAAGTATTGCCTTTATCATTGCTTATATTTAGGATGAACATGGTTATTGCTTGCCCCCAAGCCCAAACATTAATGCCCAGAAATGTACCGTAAACATCAAAATAAGAAAATACTAATGAGAGGACAAATGCGGATTCAGTCCTGGTCATAGAACAACAGACCAGCTCTTTATGCTCGCAAGGATCCTGGAGATGGCCTGGGAATATGTCCATCATGTGTTTTGTAGATCTGGAGAAGGCTTATGACCGGGTCCACCAGGAGATATTGGGGAAGCTTATTGTTCTTGGTTTATCCTAATAGGGATTTCTTTGTGAGTGAATCTCCAAATGAAGGCCAAAATGTTCCTTCCTATTGCGCAAGGTACCACAGAGACTTGGTGGTAGAGGCAGGAGGAAACTTTAGCATCCCTCTGGGCAAGTTGATCTTGCAGATCTGTAACGCTGTGACAGGATGGGTTTTATCCTATTTTGCGTGCACCAGATCTGTCTGTCTTTTTCTTTTTTCCCTACTTGCAGTTGTGATGTAGAAACAGCCCTGATAGTCCTTGATTGACTGACAGAGAAAGAACAACCCTCCAATGATAGTGAGAGGAAGGGCAATGTGAATGCATAATGCAACTCCACTGTGTTGTTGTACTGGGTATTCAAATTGTGTTTATAGAGATGAGGAATCCGATTCCGGGCTGTGCATAAACTCCCTTTGATTGACTGTTGATAAATTCTCAGGAGATCCCTGGAGGTAAACTACTGTATAATGGAAAAGTTTGATATTGACAGCTATCCAATAAAATGCAATCCTGAATCCGGTATTCCCTCCAGGTGGATAAACAAGGGATTTCCACAGAGTGCTGTGCTAATTAAATAAATAAATGTCTTAAAAAGATTAGCTTTATTTCATAGGAAAGCACCCCACCATGATCTCTCAGTTTGTTCAGGTTCCTTTCTTCCTCTGAATGTGGCTTAATCTGCTTGGCAATGAAATATTCATTACTCGCTGGTATTTCCACATCTGATTTAACTGGCATTTTCACTGAAATCTAAATCTTCAACCTCATCTCAGGAAGTTATTGGTTTTATGTTTAAGGTATATGGTGGGGTTAATTCCAGGATAAGATTTCCAGGTTTTTTCCTCCATAAAGATCTGAAACAAAAAGATAACTAATTTCCAACATCTGCCACTCCTGAGGTTTGGCTTATTTAAGACATGAAGCAAACAAAAAGTTGAGTTCTATTTTGACAGCTTTTGGTTGAATGATGATGATGGATTCAAATCGGTGGAAAAACGTTTGTTTAGGCTTTGACTGAATTTCTATTAAAATGTGCTGACATCTAAGGTAGTATCACAAACTCAGGAAAAACTTTTTTAAAAACTGTGTTCGCATGATGTAATCTTCGACACCGAGCCACTCAAGATTTCATTCAGATGATTAAATCTTGAATAAAAATCTGGCGAGTCTAGAAGTAGGGACTACTGACTGAAAATAAGAATAAAACGGTAAATGGACTCATTTATATAAGATTTTTCTCATTTCTTGATGTTTGCATGACGCTGCTGCACACACTATATTCTTCAGAATCAGTTTATTGTCCGTGTTGGTTTCACATCTATTGAGTTGGACTCCTGTTTCATGGTTCTCACATGTACTTATCAAAAAGTGACAGTACAGAAATATTCATTTGTATAAAAATATACTAGATATATGACTAATTTGACAATGTTTGACAGCCCATGGAAAGCAACTGATTTTATGTCTGGTTGTTTTGGTGTACAGTGCTCTGTAGTGCCTACGCGAGTGGAGGAGTTGGAACGGATTATGACTCAAGAAGTGATGGGTCTGCCATGATGCTTCCTGACTCTGGAGATGTCCAAGTTCTGGATGGAAAGGAGGTTAGTTACTTACTAATGTATTCTTACATAGTTAAGCAAAAAGACAAGTCTTGCATTTGCTGCAAACTGGACGTTGTTCTGAAGGTGTGGCAAACTTATAATATAGCAAGATATAAAACTCAAAGGTTTGTCACATACTTCATCAACATGCTTTCACTCTCATCAAATATGGTAGCTTGGTCAGTGGGCTGAAGGGGCTTTCAGATGCAGAGCGACAATGCACTGCTGCGGTCAGATTGCTTGCACTCTATCACAAGGGCTTTTTGCTATGCTGAGCAAAGCCTGGGCGCAGTGCACTATGACAAATACCATGGAGTCAATCGAGACAGGGCAACTGGCTAGACATGAAAGGCAGTATGGAGGATTTTTTTTTAGTTTTGTGCACCAGAAGTCCCCATTTGTACAATACAGATGTATGTTGTATAGAGACCTCGAGAAGAAAGCCTTGACTTTGAAGCAAATTTCCAACCATTTAACCAGCAGGTGTGCTTTAACTGTCAGGTAACTTGTAGGTAGGTATATGCAGCCAAGATGATAAACTGCTTGGGTTTGCTATATGGTTTTACAAAGTGTTCCCCCTCAATAGCTCTACAGACATGTTAACATTTCTTCATTCAGAATAACTGAAGTTTTTTGGCAACAACAAATTGACGAACTTGTCCTTTTGAAAACCCTGCCTAATTTGCCCTGTCCTCCATGCTGAACCTAGTAGCAAGCACAGCACAAATCCTATTGTCTGAAAGTGTTTTCAATTATGATGCTCAAGGTGCCAGTTTAGTGTCAGTTGTAAATATATAGGCCTTTTCTTTAGATATCAATGGCGTCAAGTCAATTGTATTTGTATAGCCCATTATCACAATTTTTAAAAAATACCTCCGTGGACTGTACATTAACACAATATAATATTCCAGTTGTAAAAAATCAACTGTCGCAGAAAAAATAATAATTAACATTTCTGCAAACCACATATATGTTAAAATATCTACCTTTGTGAATCAAAAATGTTGCTTATCGCCATTTCAACTTATAGACAATTTTGGTGGAGCATACATCTTCTTTACATGACTCATTTTTTTCCGTCTGCTGAAATAAGAAAAAATGGCTAACATCGGTTTTATTAGTGGAATTAATTATTTTAAGTTATTTTAAGCATTAGATTGCATTTTGATAACTTTTTCAGGGAGAAAGTTGCATTTTATTGTCACAATCTAGTTAGTTACTCCAACTAATAATCTAATTAACTAATCTAATTAATTAATCCATTTCAAATGTACATCACTGTGGATAAAAGCATCTTCTAAATGAAATGGTAACATTTGATCTTCGTTCAGTGAATGTATATGATTTTAAATATAAATGTAGTGTTACTTATTGTTTTTGGCTGCTGTAAATTTTGCATATGTTCTATAATATACATTTTTACAAACCTATTTGTGACCCTATTTTGTAAGCCAGAAGAACTATAAGTATGGTGCTGATGGCTATCAAACTGCAATGTGTGGCTCATGGGAATTGTAATTTTGTGTTTTGTCAGTAAAGAAAAGTGCATTTCCTAGATTTGGAAGTGATATATTTTGAATGGAGAGTATACGAAGGGGTATAGGGGTATGGGAAACACATTCTTATGATCAGATTTTGAATAACTAATTTTCAAATGAGTGAAAATATTTTTCCCATATTTATCAGCGTACCCTTATGTCTGTTGTCACGTAGCTGACCTCAAAAACTCTAGATCACAGCCTGTCTTGTGTTTGTAGCTTTTCTTTATTTGCGGTTTCTATTTCTCTGTTCATCAAAGAATTTTACATGGTGACTGCTATGGGTGAGACTATTCCAATCTGCTGGGAATGTGGATAGTGACAAATTCTAACCTACATAACTATTTCATCTTAAATTGGAGACAAAATGTAAAACATGTTTTGCTAGGTACAGGGTGGCTACCAAACTTGACAATTTAGCACCCTTTTGAATGCTGTAGGCAGTGAGGCAGAGAATCTTTTCAGATAATTCTCTTGAGAGATAAGGAAAATTGAGTATCATTTGGTAGTGGTGAAACTTGATGCCTATTTGCAAGACTTTTATTCAAGCTTTGTACAAGCTATCAGAACACTGCTATTTTTGGCTCTATCTATGAGGTAACAGGATACCATGTGATAAATCTAAAAAGACATGCATGTGAGGGTCAATACTCGTGCCTGTGTCCCTGAGCAATGCAGTGAGAAAATGAATTGGAGTTGGTACCCAGGTGCAGCAGCTGCTCACTGCTCCTATACCATATAATGGGTTAAATGCAGAGAACAATTTCATTTTAAGAATACAATGGCAAATAAATTGGCCATCATTTCATTTCAAACAAAGCTATGGTGACAAATGCAAGCTTTTAAGAAAAGGGAGAAAAGTAAAAGACATGGCAACAGCCAATACAAAAAGCAGGATCGTTGTCTGGGTGTCAACACCACATGCAACAACTAAAGTAATCCAGGAGACAAGGAAAATATTTGTAAAGCTAAATTCTTGTGTGATGTGACTTAAAATAATGGAAATAATCTCTGCTATTAAGGCTCAGTTACTGAAATAGATGCAAGCAGTAAGTGATAGAGCAGCTTGGTATTGGGGAGATACAAATTACTACATTCAAGATCGACATCAGAGCTGATGTTATTGTTATGAGTGAATGGACTTGTAATACAGTGAACTGTATTCAGCCCCGTATCGTCTGCACAGTGCGGCATAAAGTTCTTCCCATACAGCAAACAGACGGTATAGCCTGCTCAATTCATTTATACAATGTGCAGTTGTTGAGAGAAACTATGCCATGACCCCATATCGTGAGTGTTCATACTAATCCTGAAGAAATCAATCAATGCCACACAGAGGGTGAGGACATGGAGTTCAAACTGACATGCAGCCTGAGGTGCGAATGTTGACACTCTTCGTCACTCGCCTCCGTTTCTACAACATATTAATTAGTGCATGATATTTCTCACACCACAGTAACCAGAAGCCACACAAGTGTTGGATTGCTTTGTTGTTGCATCAAGTGTGATGCAAACATTCTCTCTCTCTCTCTCTCTCTCTCTCTCTCTCTCTCTGTCTCTGTCTCTCTCTCTCTCTCTCAGAGAGCAAGACAGGGAGTCTCCCTATGTGTGTTTACGTATGTAGCAGTTTCTCTGATCCCACTTCAGAGAGAATACAAAGGGTTTGTCCTATTTACTCCCATGGATCCTAGTCACTGTTGACACACACTGCTGCCCTGACCAACCAACCTCTGCTATTAAAGCTCCACTTTTCACTTCATCTTTCTTAACTTTGGTCTATATATGAAAAAAGACACGTTAGACAGTTGATATGGCTCCTTGGCTTGACTCAGTATATACAGGATGCGAGATAGATTCACATCAGATTCAGACCATATTCTAGATATTCAACTAGTTACATTTGACCAGGAATTTGATTGGGGGGTATTGCTGACTGAGACGGACATCACAGAATTTCAATGTTATCAACAATTATTGCTTATTTGGTCTTCTCTGTAGGCATAGAACAATATGCCGTGTATGTGAAATTAATATAAATATTAGTTGTCAGCGATGGGCCATGTTAGATCAGTGGCCATCTAAGTCCATTACTATGTCCTTACAACATGGGGACTAATCATGAGATTTAAAAATTGGCATCATTAGTTTTCAGTCATATGTTTGTTGTATGGAAGAGGTAACGGATAGAATAGAAACCCTTTATATGGACAGTGCGTATTAATGAACATTTAGAATGTAAATTTACCAGATTTAGCCACCAGGCCAGTTTTCCTCTTTAGTCCCAAGCAGTTGGGGGTAAGAATAGTTTAATTCAGTTGACATATTATGTTTAAGGTGCACAACCAAAAAAATGAGGCAAGTATAAGGGCAGCAATCAACACGAGGATTCATATTAACCTTTGATAGAAGACTATGAAGCTAAAGAGACTTGATCAAATGGAGTCCTTCCTGCTTTTGCTTGCTTTGACAGGTGCTGCACACGAGCAATGAACCAAAGTCTGAATGCTGCTAAATGATTAAGAACAACCTGTAGATACATGTGCAATGAGTCCTAAGGGAATAGTTTCTCTCTCCCTCTCCCTCTCTCTCTCTCCCTCTCACACACACACAGGCATCTATTTTTCTCTCTGCATCCATCTCTTGACCACACACAAGCACTCGGATACAAAAATGCATGCAAATATGCATGCACAAACACCCATACTCAAAACACATATATGTAAACATGAGATTCATCCACCCTCAAATGCATATATTCCTAAACATGGCACTAATACCTGCCATAAACACAATATATTCAGACTTACATGAATACACACATACATAGGCTTTTGTACCCCTACAACATGAGGCCAATCACATTTAGTGAGCTTGGCATGAATTCAATGCCAGTGGCCATCCTCCACAATGAAAACTCAAAGCGCTTCTGGTCGGGTTGCACATCTGCTCATTCCACCCCTGAGAATCATCTATCGTTCACCTGCACTTAGGGATCAGAGATCTCAGATCAGGATGTCACATGAATATACCCTTGTGTTTTGTTTTGATCACTGGAGGGAGACAATGAGAGAGAGGAGGGGTATTTGGGAGTTAGGCTGGTACGTGGGTGCTGTTCAAAATGAGGCTTAGTATAAATGTGTTCTTTTATTTTATTTTTTCCTTCGGAGCTCTGATCCTATATGTGCCATTGTTTCAAGAGCAGCCTCATTTGCTTACTTTTTTAACCCAATCCATCCTCTTGTCATTGTGCACTTTATCTCAAAATCCATCATATTCCACGGTGTACGTAAAGTCTCAATAATTTAATTTTTTATGGACTGTAGGCATGTGGGCATTAAAGTATGTGTGCAAGTCTTCATATGAGTGTGCTTGTGTGTTTGTATGTGAGAGAGGCCACACAGGTGTGTGTATACTGCATGTTTGTTACTTGTGTGCTGGCATTCAGCTGTGTGTGGTTGCACGTTTCTGCACCTGTTGTATACATGCTTATGTAAAGACATGTGAGTACAAACACAGTTGCATGTGTATGACTGCATGCATTTTTTCTGGGCCAGTTTGTATCTTTTAATACTGCCAGAGAAGGGCCATTTTCAATCAGCTCGGAAAGAAAAAAGCCTGAGGGAAATCAAAGTAAGCAGTTCTCCCATTCTAATGCACTGACTTTAATGGGTACAACAGCAGCAGCCAGGGAGTAAGCCCCGTGCCCATGACTGGACATGTATCGTGGTCAAAACTGAACTGGAGCTGTGTAGGAGCCAGGTGTTTCTTGATCAAACTGGTTGGTCATGCTCCCTTTTTAGTTTACATGCTTCCTTTTAGGCTTAAGTACCATCAAATTCTGACATCAGCTGCCCCAGGGATTCACATGACTCTGTATTCATTTTTCCACTTTTGTGATTATTTGTCCAAATTGTCATTTTTTTAAAAATACGAAGGACTCCTCATTACTGGATAAATAGTTCAGAATAGTATTAATAAAAATTATTCATAAAAGGGTTTGTGTGGATCTCTGAGGTGGCTGTAATCAGAGCTTGGGAGTCAATGCCCCGTGTCCAGGGTTAGACATGATGATTTACCTGAGAATTTAAGTCTTGTGTCTTGGGACTGACCAAGAGATTAGTAAAGCTGAAAATAATGGGGCCTCAAGATGCAAGGTCTTTGATAAAATCCACTGACCAGGACATGTAAAGTATGAGTAGTGCTATCTGCATCAGTAATTCAGTCAGCCAACAACTGTAGCAGAACTACCCAGTGGGAGCAGAACATTGCAGCTTTGTTGGGTAGTTGTCAGATATGAAGATGTGTGAATGTTGCAGAACCACAAAAAGAGGTGAATCTGTTGCAGAAGTGACGCTTGACATCTCTAGAAATGAGCATGCATTTGATTTAAAATAAATAAATAAATAAATAAATAGAATGGTCTTTGGGGGGATGCATGGTATCTTTTAAGAACAGGTTGCCTTATTTAAAAAAACAGAGCACAGACTCACTTTCCACAGTCCATGCACTTCCTTTTCCTGGGGGGATCTGTGCACAGTGTGTTGCCTTATTAAAGAGCACATTAATAAAAGGAGTGCTTGTTCTTCTGTGCCATTTGAGTTTTTCTTGGGGGGCATCCTCCATGTCTTCCTGCTCTTGGGGTGGGAGATGGGGAGAGTGATGAGACTTGGTCCATTCCTTAATGGACATTCCCCAAATCAGGATTCCCTCAGAGGGTCCTATGTTTGGTAAATGTTGGCTAGTGGAACATATCTGCACCATCTTCATGCAGTAACAAACATCAATCAGAATTATGTCTATTTTGGGAGCTGGCTGAAGGAACTGATGTATTTAGAATAGAAAAGTATGATTGAAAAGAACGTTAATGAAAAGTTGATTGTAATTATTCCATTTTGAGGTGCAATTTGGGGCCTTTGTAGCTCAAGTCAAGTTAATTTTATTTGTATAACCCAATATCTTAAATTACGAATTTGCCCCAGTGGGCTTTACACTAACACAACATCCTGCCCTTAGAATTTAGTTTCAGATAAGGAACAACTCCCTTAAACCCCCCCTTTAACAGGGAGGGGAAAAACAGGAAGAAACCTCAGTGGTAGAGTGCGTGCTTCGAGGACTGAGTCAGAGGTTGCGTCTTCGAACCCACTGCAGGGCATCAGAAAGGGCATCTAGTCATAATCCCCTAAACCCCATCTAAGTCTGTGTCCACCCCTACAACATGGGGACTAATTGTGATACAAAACATACCTCTCATTCAGGTGCAATTTTCCTAGGAAATGAAGAGGACTTTTTTTAATGTCATTTTGAGTCATATAGAAAATACAGAGAACTATTCTGTGACTCCTGACAATGCTCTAAAAATAAAGATGGCATTCACAACAACAATGGAACATGGCCTCGCATTTGTGAAACATGCCTTGCAAGCCATGAGGTCAGTCGAGCTACAGAACCCATATGTTGAATGCTTTGCATTTCTCACGACCGAAACCAATTTCTTCCGTCAGTTTCATCGAGGTTAACGGTGTCCAGACACTCCAGCCATTAAATTAATAAAAATAGAGTACTTGCATGATGAATGGTGCCCTGGTGAAGATATTTACAGGTATCTTAATTACATCCACCAAATAAAACACATCTAGGTCACAAAGAGGAGAATTCTAAATAAGCAATTAAGTCAATGGTAGGAGCTTTAATAAGGCAAGCAAAGTCCATAAAATGAGGGGAAGTAAGTGAGTTTCAGTGCAAACGACTTTGCCTAACACTATTTATCATGGGACTAAGTAGTGATGGTGTCGAGCTTCTAAATTCTAACAGCATTAATCCCAGAAAGCAGGGGCCTCATACCAGCCAGTATCAATAATGGCAATAACTCATCCATCTGGATGCCTTCCAAGCTCTGACTGGTTAATTATACTCCCCTCATGAATATGCTTTCTGGTTTTATACAGTGAGGGGAGAAGGGGAGGAACATGGCAAGGGGGATTGAAAGAGATGAGAGGGGGTAACAATTGAGGACACCTGTAACCCCCCCATCCCCTTCCTTTGATGGCCAGTCAGAGGCATGTGTCTGCTACATGCTCTTGATAACTGCGACATCAGCTTTGGGGCCCCTCCCCTCCACAACCCAGCTGGTGGACACCAGGGACCTTGAGCATCTGCAAACATGACAAGAGCTCATTTATTAGACAGCAACCTTGACCGGCTTATACCCCCCTTCCCCCCAAAAAACTGGAAATTGCTATCCCTGAAAGAAAACAGCCAGATCTTTTCACTATGATATTAATAGTTTTCAGTTTGGTAGGTGAAGGGCAAGATATTTCCTAATAACCTCCATTGGCTGAGATTTACTGGCCATGCAAGCTGTTCTCACAGGCTCATTTCAATGCCGATGAATTGATGAACGGCCAACTGGTATTTGACAAAACGACACTTGAATTGAATTACAACAATCTTCAGTAGAATGAATCCTACTGACAAATAACTGATTTCTGGTTTAAATTTTCACTAAAATATGGGGCAGCAAAGCTCTGGGTAGAGCGGTCGTCTGGCAAATGGAAGGTTACAGGATCGATCACCAGTCCTGCATATAGCATGTCGAGGTGTCCTTGAGCAAGACACTGAACCTCTAACTGCTCACTTGATGCATGTCTGGATAAGAGCATCTGCTAAATGCCTATAATGTAATATGATGTTCCATTCATATTATAAATAGTGTATTGTGTGGATTCAGAATTAACTTTACAGTTTACGTGTGTGCAATGGTCGCATATGCAAAGGAAGCAATGTATGGCAAATTAGGGGCATTATTCGCGTTACACATAAGCTGTTATAGTAGTTTTCCTCAAGTAGTCTTTTTTTCTATGAGGCATAATACTTGTGACAAATAATATAGTTTAACTTCATCTAATGACTTCTAGGACAACTGCCATATTCCCCTTCTAAAATCACTCTCATTACTGAAGAGATCAATTATTTGTGAATGGGATTTGAAATTATGTTGCTCGCTTTCAGTCTTTTAATATTGCAACGAAAAAATAGTTTCCACCATGTTGTTGATCCTTTCAGTATCAGTCAACTCTAATATATAGATGGATGATAGATGGATTAGTGGATGCAGACAGGGGCCCAGCTGGCAGTGTCAGGCTAACCTTGACTGGAAGTTTTTTTGGGTGAACTCACCACTCTAACCTATTTCTATCCTTTAAGATGAGTATCCCTTTACTTAATTCACTGTAGGAAAAGCAAAGCTTCTGTTAGGTAAAAAAGGGGAAAATAGACAGATTTTTCTAAAACTTTGTTGTTCTCCAAGGATTTAACAAGTAATTTTTGTTCCAAATCCATACTGAAGTAGGAGGGAGCTGTTGTTATACACATGCATTCAAATGTGAATGATCTATTTATGAATTACAGAAGCACATAGATGTTGATAACACGTCATCAGACATGATATCTGAGGAGATCCTTATCCCAGGCATGATGTGCAAGGCATGATGGGCTTTAGCTCAGTGGTAGAGTGTGTCCGCTTCAGACACTGACGAGCCAGAGTCTGTGTGTTCAAACCCACCACGGGGCATTGGGAAGAGCATTTGGCCTTAATCCCCCCAAGCTCCATCTAAGTCCGTGTTCATCTCCACATTGTGGGGACTAATTGTGACGCATAAAACGGATCTCTCTCATTGACCTAAGATATTTTTGCTGAGATGAGCTGTTAGTCTTCATCATAATGTCCTGCAAATGGGACAGTTCCCACCTGACCTGTGCAGATGACGGAATGATGGACCATGTCCTTTTACCAACTATATACCTGTTTAATTATAGCTGTCAATCCATTGTTTCAATGGGAGGAAAAATGATATCCATGGAGCTGAACTATAGCTAACCTTTTAGTAAAGATCAAATAAAATTATCAACTAGATTCAACCATGACTTAACGGAAATGGTCATGCGTAGCATGTTGTGAAAGTGCTTGAATCCTAATTACCTCTCTCTTCCTCAAATATGTTACTTAACCTGGTTACCAAGTGATCAGTTGATTCAGATAATTCTTAGTGATGACGAAGCTAAAAGGGGATATGAACTATACAGAAATGATGCAATACGACTTCCTGAAACTTACATTATTCTTCATGCCACCTGTAAGACAATATTTATTACACCACTGATATTGTATCCTGTTCTTCACTTTTCCATGATAGTAGTGCCTAGCCAGAGTCTAAATAGGTTATCAAAAAGGGTTCTACCTGTCACATCTGACAGCTAACCTGGCAGGCTAACATATGTCCCAAAGATCAAACCATTCATCAGTGTCCCTGCCATTCGATTAATGCTTTACATTGGCCTTATAGTGAACTGGAGTATAAAACATGCACCTGCCAGAGCATTTTCCCTCATCGATATGAAGAACAGCAGCAAGTACTGTAAGCGCCCAACATGTGCAAAATGCTGTCTTGCAAGGTCAGATTCATCAGCTGAACCATGTCAGCACTATCTTGGTGTACTTCTGAATATTCCTGAATTGTTGGCATGCCCCATCTATGGCTTGCTGTTATCAGTCTCCGCTAATTCAATTAGGCTCACACATTTTATGACACTGTCAGTACTACATATTTGGGAGACTGCTGAAGGAGAATTCTGCGTAGAAATTTATTGGACACTAATAGTCCACCATTGGACCTCAGTGAAAATCTATTTGAGGTTAAACATCACCTGGATAACAACTGGGTTACAAAGACAGGTTGTCTCATCCCTCTTTCAGATAGCTTTGTTTTAAATACAACACCGAGATGTATCAAATGCCCCTTTCCATCAGCGTTACAGAAGAGATCATTGTGTGGTCATTCCATCATTAAAAGATTAACTGAGCCATCTTTTCTACATCACATGTAGATTAAGATTGCGTGACGCCTTACACCTTTTATAGGAAATTTGTTTGCATGGTTTTGAAGAGTGCAGCATTCACTTACTATTCTTTTACTGCATTGCTGTGTATGTTTGACCCTGTATTGAGTAACCATTATTTTTTTTAATGTGTTTTTCCTCAGCTAATTTCAGATGATTGATGTTTGCATCTGGAACTTTCAGGGTATTTTGAACAATTCTCACAGATTCTTTTGCTTGCACCAAATGAGCGCATTCATTCCCAATTTTTGAATCGAATAAAATAGATCTGTAGTAACAGCATACTTCTTGGTACATTCATGAGGATTATTTTATTTTTATTTTTTACAATTGATTTACAACACCATTCAAGGTCTATTTCAATAGCTGCAGTAGGCATTTTTAGTGCACACAAGATCTGTTCTTTCTGTCATATTGGTGTTTTGATGGAGAAATGTGGGCACTGGCTCAGCCCCACAGACCAAGCCTGTCTTTAGTTAATGTATGAAAGGGATGTCTGTGTGGTGTTGAGGCTTTGCACTGTGATTTGGATATTAAATCAGTCCAGACAAGAGATACTCTACATTTATTCACATGGGTCGTTTCTTTAACAGCATTTGTCATCTTTCCAAATTCACCATGTCTCTGCAGATCAACATTAGTGTCCTAACAGAATCACCTTAATGTGTTTTGGCATATAAGCATGTATAACTGGTCAGAAGCGGCTTATTTGCAACATAGCTGGTCTTCTCTTTAGTACTGTCAGTTATTACAACATGTTTATGAAGAACTTTATGTTAATATGAAGGTTTGGATGGATATTTTTACCGCCGATGTGGACACATTTACTAACAGAAGCACGTGCCCTCTCCAAACCACTAAACACGCATATACAGAAATCCGCACACACTTACTCTCAGATGCACACATGAAGAAGAAAAACCACCTTACCCCAATTCTTTAAAAGACCATCTGATACAATAAGGAGGAGGACGGCAGGGAAAAATGTAATCGGCAGCACCAGATTAGGTCCAAAGAATTCCTGATCTGTTTTTTTTGTCCTCCACTGCATTACATTTTGTCAGGTGGACAAAGTTGTCAGTCAAAGCTGGCAAACCTATTTCAAGTCATCAATAGGACAGAGGGGAGAGTGTTCATTCCTTCTATAGAGGGCTACAGATTAAAGTGGGCCAAGCAGAGAGGAGGTAATTTTCCAGGGTTGATGTATTGACAGTAAGACTCGATCATCTCTTTCATTGTGTTCTGGGGCTGCCGTGCGAAGCAGCGAGTACCACAAAAAAAAGCTCTTACCATCAGCCAGACCACAGTGGTCTGTCTGGCTGGGATATTTTTACCCAAGTGAATTTGTGGGTTTTTTTATACTTCAAGAGATGAATTGACTTTTTTTTATTGTTGTGACTTTCTTTAATATAATTTGTTCACTTGCATTTTTCCCTTTTTTCTCTTTTTAAACCAGGATGGCATCACATAGAGCGTTGCACTTTAACGTACAAAGCTTGCAGCACAGTTTGGTTTGATTTCTTCTTTTTTTTCTTGAGTACAATTGTTTGTGCATCTGAGTAGGAGCATTGGATATGCGCCTCTACAGCACAGCATGTTTCCAACTGAGTATAGTCACACAGTCAGAAAATACTCCTCTATTTCACCTCCACTGTACCCTTCTTTCTTTGTTCTCATTGCATTATTTTTCTACTTTGGGGTCTGAATGTAAATCTGATTAACCCTGGATTTTTGAGTCACTAGTTTGCCAGCAGCTTAATTGGAAACAAACTGTGCCAATAGCAAGTGAGATGGGCTTTAAGGTATGCATGACACACGGCTAGACACAAAGGGGAAATAAATGTGACATTTGCTAACATTGCCAAGAAGTTGTTAGCAAGGCACCAAAGGATTGGTGTATAACCTTTGATAAAATACATGAGTGTAAATATATTCCTGTAGACAGCCTTGAGATTTTTTTTCCTGTGTTTACTGTCCTCAGTCTGTAATAGTTTAATTGTCACACGGTTCCTCAAGTCAATGGAGGGGGTGTGTCTCCAACTCCGGCTCTTCATCTCCCCAGGTTTACGTGTTAACTTGTTCCTTGTGGAGCTGCAGTGAATCAGCAGTCAAGGAACGGGTGAGGATTCATCAGGGAAGATGCGGCAAGAGACTAGATAGCCAAACATAAGAAAATTCTTATAAGGTGGTCAAAGCTATTTGCAGGAGATGGGGTAAAGGAGGACCAAGAGGCGTCTTACGTATTCATGGCATGGATACTCTTTCAAAACCACGAGGAGAATATTCCCATAGCCAGCTCTTAAAGAACAAAAACTGCAAGGCAAGCATGTTGAGCCAAGGGGTCCTATAATCTATTATGCTTACCAATAGGTGAACAAAAGTATCAGTACTGTACTATATTACCATCTTTCTGCTCTACAATTTAATGATCATGTCAGCACTTTAGTTCAAAGGCCCTACTTCTGATCAGATAAGCCACCCTCTCCTTTCCCTTATTTGAATTCCCTGGAACAAGAAAATAGATCTTCACCCTGCTTATTGAGGTAGTGAAACCAGATTCAAAAAGTGCTTCTGAGTTGAATTTGTTTTAAAACATAGAAGATTATACCGTTCCAGTGAGTTGTTAAATGAGGGAAATTTTCCGGATGCATGCTCAATAATCCAGGTATGGAAATTGCAAAAAGAGGTGAATCAGTTCAACTGGATCTGAAGTTTATTCAGAAACGTTTCACCTGTTTGAGTGACAAAACGTTTCTGAATAAACTTCTGATCCATTTGACCTGAGTCACCGTTTTTGTGATTCCTTTACCTGGATTATTGAGCATGCATCAAGACATGTATAACTCGGAGTTCTGTATTTATAAAATCAGAACATTCAAGGATTTCTATGTTTTATTAGTTTGGCTGAGCTTTTTTGGATGGTTTCACTGAGACTCGTGTTGTCAGATAGATGGGGGACGGTGTAGTCCAGGGGCAGAAGTTGTTTTTTTCATGATGGAAGAGCAAGAAGCAGCGGGTTCAAACCCACCATGGTGTCAGGAAGGGCAAATGGCCTGAATCCCCGAAACTCCATCTAAATCTATGTTCACTCCCACAACTTGAGGACCTTTCATGATGTGTAAACTGGATCTCTCTCTCTCTCTCTCATTCTCTCTCATTCTCATTCTATCTCTCTCTCTCTCTCTCTCTCTCTCTCTCTCTCTCTCTCTCTCTCTCCTATAGTCAGAGAAAAATGCAGAGAAGTGATAAGTAAGGCATTGTGGTAAAGAGTTTTGTGTGTGTGTACATATTTTTTTTCAGTAAATCCTTTGATTTCTTTCAATCTTGGGCTGTACAGGCCTGTTTCATACTTTGCGTAATCATCATTGTTTGTGTGTTTATACACTATGTAAACTGCATTACCCTTATGAAAAAACCAATACTCAGTCAGCTAACTACTACTGCCTTCAATTAATTAGTAGGGATTAGCGCAGATTTTTTTTTCTTGTTAATAATCAATACATGGGTACTAATGGTTTCCTCAAAATTCAAATGGCCAACTGTTTATTTCATCCCCTGTCCACTTTGCTGGTTATGATCTTGAATATTCACCAATTAAACCACCAGCATCTCTGACGATTATCCATCTCTGGCTTTGGGAGCTTATTCCCAAATATATTGAATCAATTGTTGCCTTTAGTCTTGAACCAAAAGTGTGATAACGTGGGATTGAGCCTCATCCTTCTGGGAAAATACTGGCTCCCTGAGAAATTACCATGAAAAGGTAAACTCGAGGCCTCCTGTGTTGTAGGGGTTAAGGCGATGTTAAGCGCATCTCTGTCATGCAATTCGGTGTTTGAATCTCAGCTGTACCATTTCCAACCATGGCTGGAGGTGCATGGTTAGTGGGGCATAATTTGCTAAGCCTCACATGGTTATGAGACTTAGGTTAGATAAAGGATTCTTGGTTCACTAGTGTCTCCCTCTGGGTTGTCCGGGCACTTGCAGTCAAGTGAACGGAAAGTACTCTCACTTCGCTCTACTCTGACGGCCAAGCACTGTGTTTTCCCTGCAAGACTGTAATGTGTGAAATGGTGAGGGCTGGTTGTCGTGTGCCTTGGAGGAGACATGTTAGGGCTTGCTCTTTCCTGTTGACGTTGTAGAGGGGCAACAAAGCGACAGAGCTATAGCCAACTCGGGGAATTCGGGTGGGTAAAAAAGAGGAGGGGCAGCATGGCTCAGTGGGTAGAGCGGTCGCCTGGCGATCGGAAGGTTGCAGGTTCGATCCCCGGTCCTGCAGAGAAGCGTGTCAAGGTGTCCTTGAGCAAGACACAGTTCCCCTAACTGCTCTGCCCTGTGATAGACTGGCGCACTATGCAGGGTGTACCCCGCCTCTCGCCCAATGAGAACGGAGATAGGCTCCAGTTCCCCCGCGACCCAATTTTGGATAAGCGGTTGACGATGGATTGATGGATGGAAAAAAGAGGATAAAATGTTTAAAAAATACAAAGGCAAACTGGTGCAGATGGGAGAAAGTGTCCATATTACTTATGGGCTGCTATCTGCTACCTTAATATGTGGACCAGACACTGTATTGGCTGTTTCCACACTAGGATCCTCTCTTTCACAACACTGAATTCCCCATTGTTTACATAATAGGGAGGGGAATACAACTGTGTTTTCAGCAGCTCTGTAAGATAAGTTTTACTTTGGCACTAGACGTCCAGAAACCCTGAACGATGAGGATATTTCTACTTTTTTTTTACCAAAGAAGAGCCTCCACATTGAAACAGGCATTAAATCACTATGCACTTACAGACAGCCACGAGTAGCACTACCTGAATACATGGAGTTGTTGATCTTGACTTCCAAAAGAAAAAAGTAGTGCCTAACAGACAACAGGTCAGTGTTGAGTACTGAGAGATATTAAGTTGTGAATCAAGAGTTCATGTGAAAAAAAGACTGGGTAAAATGGTATTTAGCATTTTGCTTTAACCTGCTTAGAATATTACGCTAAGGGAATGGAGATATCTTGTCCATCATAGTTGGCTGAATATCATACTTTCAAACTTCCTGGCATATCATACTTTTAAACTTCCTGGCATTTACTGTGTTGCTGAATGTGGCAAACTCCATCCATCTGACACTTTGGTAAGCTAGGACGGAACATGAAGTAAAACTTTGAAATAGGTCTGCTGGGAATATGGTCTTCCTCAAGGGCTTGTCAGTGAGCAAATGAAACCCATTGTCTGTCCCGTCTGCTTCTCTTGTGTGGTAACCATGGCGACAGTGACAACCATGCACAGAAGCTCAACATGGCCTACAAACATCTTTCAATTCAGACATCTATTATCAGTGACTTTCGGTCAGGTTGAGGTAAAGGGGTGGCCAGGGTAGCACTGCATACGCTGATATCTGATTGGCCACCCTGGGTAACACCCTAAAACAATGTATTCATAATTGGCAGTTTAATGCTGGTTGACATCTCAATTCAACTCTTGTTGAAAGAAACATTTATATCTGGTGGGGCCTTTTCAAATTGACAACCAGTAATAGAGAAAATTTCCACAGCTCACAAACTTCTCAAATTGGAGGCAGGCTTGTGCGTCAGACAAGCACACGCATTGTGTTGCTTGCTCACCTGAGTGCCACCTGTCCACCATGAATGCCATTTGAGCAGTTGACATTGGCCATGGAGAAAGCCTCTCGTATTTTTCCTTTTCTGTGTTTGAGCTTAAAAGCACATTGTTAAACCAACGTCCAAAATGAGACACTCCGTTTTGGTAGATGTGGTAGGAGCAGTGCTGAGGTGATGTTACCAGCATTATGTGCGATTATCCATCATATTCAGCCAGTTTTTTTCAACTCAAGTTTAAAATCCCATATTTTGTGACTCCTCAAAGACGCTCTGCGGCCCTAGTGCTCTGCCAAATTAATCATTTGAAACACTGCTGTGAATCCCGTCAAAAGCTTTACAGTTTTTCTTGCATGTCTTAATACATTTTAATTCAAACTCATTTTTAAACATCTCAGCCCACTATCTCATCTAACTATGCAGTATTTAAACACACAATTCCAGCAGTACAGCGGTAGATCATTAAGCTCAGAGAAGAATTACTGATTCAAGGCTCTACTCTGTTGTTCTTACCTTGTGTTATGAAAACCTGAACCATTAATTTTCTGGCGTATTTGAAGCCACTGAGGGGCGGCATGGCTCAGTGGGTAGAGCGGTCGCCTGGCGATTGGAAGGTTGCAGGTTCGATCCCCGGTCCTGCAGAGAAGCGTGTCGAGGTGTCCTTGAGCAAGACACTGTTCCCTTAACTGCTCTGCCCTGTGATAGACTGGCGACCTATGCAGGGTGTACCCTGCCTCTCGCCCAATGAGAACGGAGATAGGCTCCAGTTCCCCCACGACCTGATTTTGGATAAGCGGTTGACGATGGATGGATGGATGGATTTTTTTCTAATGAACAAAAGGGTTCATGGCTCTGGAATATGCTAGTTGACCAACTGTCCCTAAGAATCAACTGGTAAAGCCACAGTTGATTGCCTTACACTAAGTTAGCTCAGACATACTTACTGAAAAAGAGCCTTGGAACATTACTAAATGGGTGGATAAATAAATATAGATTACGCTAGATTGATCAATCTCTGTCTGTCTGTCCGTCCGTCCGTCCATCCAAATGGCACAAAGGGGTGATCCCAAGCATTCAACAACTTAACTAAGGGGTGCAAGAAACATCATCAATTAAAACGGGGTGGTGTACATGCAAAATGCACACTTCCAGATTGAATTTTGGGTTGGCAATGCTTAAGGCAATTTTCTGGGCATTGTAGAGGGCAAACAATCCAAGGCAACAGCCAAGACCGACGCAGGCTCTGCATGTTTTCTGGCAAGAGGAATGTTAGAGCAATAATAATAGTGAGGCGAGTTCCCACCAGTGATTCCCAGAAAGTTGCCCTGAATATCAAGGCCTTGATCCCAACTTTTATAGTGGGTCTTTTGCCAATTTAATCTGCATTCCTCTGGGTAGAACATGGCAGCTACACTACCACTACCCAGTTTGAGGTAACTATTCTGCTGTGATTGTATGCAGTCATAGTGTTGGGCTCTACTGTTCTTTTTGATAAACAGCCTTGCAAACAGTGTAGAATTAGAAGCTTTACAGTAAAAGCTTTCAAACAGTGCATAATTAAAAGCTATGCAGTATGGGCGGCATGGTGATGCAGCGGTTAGCACTGTTGCCTCACAGCGAGGTCTTGGGTTCGAATCCTGCTCCAGTTCCTTTCTGTATGGAGTTTGCACGTTCTCCCTATGTATAGACGGGTTTTTTTCTGGGTGCTCTGGTTTCCTCACACCATCAAAAAGACATGCATGTTAAGGTTAATTTTTCTGTCTGTGCCTCTGACAAAGTTCATAGGAAAAAGAACTGGAGTGTGTCCCCAGGCGTTACAGTTGGTCACTGCTCCTATAAAATAGAATGGGTTAAATACAGAGAACACTTTTTTATGGGTATGTACAATGACAAGTGAACAAAGCTTCTTCTACATTTCAAAGATTGTGCAATTAAAAGCGATGTAGTACATTTTTAAAGGCAATTTTAGTTTGCAGGGTTAACAGTTTTGTGTAACCACTTACTATGTTCACTTCATATTCCACTTTTGGAATACTAAACATTACTCTAAAGTGTGTCGGGCTCGACAGGCTAGTTTGCTTAAACCATTGATTCTTCATTCAGTGGTGGTGTGCCTCAGGGTTTGTGGATAGGTTTGAGGTAACTCATTCCTTGCTTGCTAATCAGTGTTGGTTTGTGTCAGATTAGAGGATGGCTGTCTGAGTCTCTTTTTTTGTCTCTTTACAGAAACGCCACAATGCGGACAATGTTGTCAACAAAAAGGAATGCCAAGGTAGAGATAGTCATTACTTTTGTTTTCCTTTTTAAGTGATAGTCTGCAGCAGTCTGTTAATGCGAGTTCAACACTGATTGGACATGCTTACAGTCAGTGTTGAATCTTATATTTTCAGAATGTATGCCTGAATATTTTGCATCACATGCATTGTGTGGAGCCTTTGTGCATTAGATAAACAAACAAAATAATTAACCATGCCAAGAGTAATATGTGTCATGTGTATTTTGAATGCCAATCCCTGTCTCTCTGTTTCCCCCTTTAACTCTTTCTCCATTTCTCTGTCTTTCTCACTATCTATACCTCCCATCACATCGGTTTCTGCTCACCACAGTTTTGCGGAATGGTGCCTGGGAGATAGTACACTGGGAGAAGGTATGTTCCCAAGCTGTCACGTCTGAGGCTGTAAAATGTGAATTGTAATGCTCATCAGTGGTCAGTAAGGTTTTTTTCCCCCTCATCTTCTTATTTTGCCTAACTGTAGCAGAGAAAAGATGGGATGATGTTTGTTCTTGTCAGTATCACTACCCAATGTGTTCTTACCAAACAGCGCAATTTCATGTTTACTTATTTGCGAGCCTACACATACACGCATGCACATGCACAGTCCCCCATTGGCATCCGGCCACTAATTAATTCAGCATTTCCACGTGGATGGCCACGAGAGGGCTATGCTTGAGGACAGAGAGCAGCTTCCTTTCTGTTTTCACATAGAGCCATTTCAATTACTATGACCAATGCAACATGCCTACAACCAGAAGGTGTGAAGAACCAGAGCAGAGAAAAAGTAGAAGATGAAGATTAATAAAGAGCTGGTGATATTGGCTGTTGAGCCACATGCATTTTATAGCACCATAATCCTATATTTCTCATACGGCCTCATGATTGACCAGCTTGTGAGACAGGTGAGTTATAAAAACGGATGTGTCACTGCAACAGATTTAGCATTATTTTAAAGTGTCTGTAAATATATTGTTGCCTTCGGCTTCATGGTGGTCACTCCAAATCTTAATCACTGTGTGATCATCATATAATGAAAAGTGGATTGCTCATGGTTGCAAAAGGATCAAAAAAATGTAAGCACTGTTTTTAAGATGATAACCCCTTCATAAGATTTACCACCCCTCCAATTAAATTTCTTGGTATTTTAAAACATATGTAATACACTAATAACGGTCCACATATATTAACATCTTAATCTTCTTTTGAATTGCGGGCCTGACATAATGAATAGTTTTCACATCTAGGATCATGCATAAATGGGTGGCATGGCTCAGGAGGTTGGGTGGTTGTCTAATTGGAGGATTGATAGATGATCCCTGGCCCCTGCAGAAAACATGTTGAAGGGTCCTTGAGCAAGACATGTAACTCCTAACTACTCATGCTCTGTGATAGAATTGCAATCTCTCCAGGGTGTTACCACGCTTTTTGCCAAATGAGTGCTTGGGATAGGCTCCAGCATGACTCTGCAACCTGACTTCGGATAAGTGATTGATGATGGATGGATGGCTTATGCATATAGTAAAACCTACTTCTTTCCCTGATTTAGGCAAGTTCTTAACCAAGTTCCTATACTTAATAACTTTTCTTAGTAACCTAAACTTGTAGGTGGTGTAACTCCACATATTTTTACATTTATCATGTGTATTATGGAAGTAAGTAGCTTTGTGGTAGCTCAGTGGTAGAGCACATATTTAAGGAACTGATAAGGCAGATGTTGCAGGTCTCATCCCACCATGGGTTGTCCGGAAGGGCATTCAGTCTTAATCCCCCACGCTACATCCAAGTCCATGTCTACCTTCACAGAATGGGGACTAATAGTGACACGTAAAAATTGACCTCATTATGGAAGTAAAATAGTCACATTTATGAAAACAAGGGAAAAATGAGAAATTAATATTACTTAAAAAATATATTTTTTTGAAGTTTTTTTATAGTTGGCTTTTAATGATTACTGACCAGAAATAATAATTGATCTTTTAAAAAAAAATCACATCATCGGCACTAAATGGGATCAATTAGAATCAGAATCAACTTTATTGGCAATCTAAATGGTAAATAGCAAATGTTAAATTTTTATATAGCGCTTTTTAGTCTACTGGCAATTCAAAGTACTTTACAATGAATGCTCACATTTATCTAAACATGAGGGATTAAGGACACATACCCTGTTCCTGAAGCCCCTCAATGGGATCAAACCTGCTACGCCCAACTTGGAGGCGGACTCTACCACTGAGCCGCCACAGCCCCTAGCTTAGTGGGTAGAGCGGACGTCAGGCAATCAGAAGGTTGAAGGATCGATCCCTGGTCCCGCATATAGCCTGTCAAAGTGTCCTTGAGCAAGATACTGAACCCCTAACTGCCTCCTGAGCGCCATATGTTGGCAGCCCACTGCTCCTATACAATAGGATGGGTTAAAATGCAGAGAAATCGAAATGTCCCTTTGCCGTACTGATAAGGGAATTGTTATTATTATTATTATTATTATCATTATTATTATTATTATATAGGTTTGCACACACATGGAATTTGACTCCAGTTTCATGTGTACTTAACATAGAATAACAACTGAACAAACTTCACAAGGATTGACTATATTCAGCTGAAATAAGAAGCGAGAAAGTGCAATGGTATATAGAATATATGAAATATTTATTTTTTGCAGAGATAGGGTGAACATTATGAGGGTTGTCATATGAAACGCAGATACTACCCATTTTTGGCCACTTATGAAAGGATGAAAATAAGAAAGAAAAATCTTCTACTGCAGTTGTTGCGAGATGGAAGATACATCCCTTATTTGTTGTGCAATGTTCAGTTATAACAGTCTCCTGCTAGTTCCATTTTTCTTCATCGACTTCTTGTAGAAGAACATTGAGTTTCCTTTTTTCAAGCTTATGTATTTTTTCTGATTCACATTTCCTTTCACAATGTTTGAAGGAAGTTCCCACCAATAACCAGTCTCTTCTTCACAGGTTGAGGTGGGCGACATTATTAAAGTAAATGGCAGGGATTTCGTTCCTGCAGATGCTGTCATTTTGTCATCCAGGTACAGGGGTCCTGTCCTGTTGCCAGACACCCGGGGAGCCTCTCCCCTTCTTCTCCCGCTTCTGCTCTTTCACACAGCTCTCCCCAAGGAAGATATGGCTGGGTTCAATTGACCGAGGTTACAAAGTAGAAAAGTTAAATAAAATAAAAATAAGGATATTGGTTTCTAATAAATTTTAGGTAACCATATCTTTTGAATAATTTGCCCTAGCCACCATTGTTGAAGTGGGTCTGGAACATTTAAAGTGTTTCAAGAAAATTAATATGAGGTTCTACAAGAGCAAAGATGTTTGTATTGTGGTTGCGGACTAGCAGTGATCAAACCTTTCTACATAAACCTATCTATGCCTTCACCTTTTCAAAATCCATTTGGCTCTGATGATTTTAGGCTTATTATCCTGCATCAATTTTTTAATCTGCATGGGTTTGAACTTAGATTTATTCAATTATGATTTTGTTCAAATTTTTAGGTGAGAAAACAAAACAAAAACTTTCCACAAAGTTTGTAGCTTTTGGCAGTGTTGTTTTTCTTGCCACTGTATTTATTTTTTGGCACACACTTTTATCTTTTAGATCAGTAAATCTAGTCTCCCTTTTACACAAACACATTTAAAGGAGGCAGTTTTAGATATTACTTTGCCCAAATGGTTTCATTGAAAAGGGAACTCAACCGATCATACCCTCTGACCATGCAGGGTTTGACCATTTTGCTCTTCTCATTCCCCAGAACTGAATCAATTGTTTCTCTCCCCTCCTGTGTTTGGTGTCTTGTCCGTCTGTTCATGTTTGTTTGTTATTTTTTTATGTTTTTAAACCCTACCACCCCTTGACCCATTGCTGCACACTCTCCTGCTGGTGCGGGTTGGGCATTTTTAGGTGGCTGTTGGGGAAGTAGTCAGAGCGGCCAATGGGGATCATCTCCCAGCTGACCTCGTCATTCTGTCTTCCAGGTCAGAAAACCAACAACACTGTCAAAAACAGGCAAGAGAGAAGTCAGGGTTGTGGGGGAGGGAACTTGGAAAGGTGATGCATGCAGAATACCAACCTGGACCGGGGACTTAGCTGGAGGCCAAGCCCTTTTCTCTCTCTCTTGTTGCTGACACTGCTGATAAATATTTAATTTTCCACTCTGGAGGGAGGAAGGGGTATCTTGATTATGTTGAGACAAATCAGATATTGAAATGCTAGAGGTCAATGAACACAATAGTCTTCACTATTTCCTTCTGTTTTATTCACCACATTTTGGTTTGATGACCACACAGTTGGACATTTATGATGTCAGTTTCATTTATTTTGAATATCATTTGGATTAAAAAACACAGTTGTACAAAGTACCTATTTTGATGTTTGACTGACATTTGAAGCACAGCCCTGAATAAATATGACATAAAGGCACCATGTGCTCACATTTGGATGTAAATGTATTTTCCATTTTCTTACCTTTGCATGGCTTTTATTGCACCCTGGATGAATAAGTCTTATTTTTATGTGACAGTCTGCATGTGGTCACATTCGAATATCAGGGAAAATGCATCTTGGGATTATGATTTTGCCAAGTTGCAAGTGTATCTGATTACAACATGTCGCTGTCATTTGGAAATGTTTAATTGTTTGTCATCAACACTCAACGTTATTGAACCATAGTGCTGTTTTGTGAATGGAAGCACTGTTCTACATGTGATAATACTAGTTTTAGAATTCAATGCTTGGCCATAGTAGCAAAGCTCGGCTGTTGTCCATAGAACAATGCTCTTATCAGATGGCTAATCACAGGGGATTCTAAATTCCAATTGATCCAGTATGGGGTCAGGTGCTCAGGCCCTCGGCTTAATCTTACTCTTCTACCCTTTTGGACCAACCCTGGATGTGCATAAATCATTATATTAAAAAGGAAGCCAGGGGTGGCATAGCTCAGTGGGTAGAACGGTCGTCTGTTGATTGGAAGGTTGCAGGTTCAATCCCTGGTCCTGCAGAGAATTTATGTCGAGGTTTCCTTGAGCAAGACACTGAACCCCTAACTGCTCCGTGAGCACCACATGGTGGCAACTCACGGCTCCTATGCAATAGGATGGGTTAAATTGCAGAGAATTGCAAATATCCCCTTGTGGGACTGATAGGGAATATAAAAGGAGAAAAAAAAGCTAACCAATGACTCGGCTGACCTTAAACACCGGCATGCTCTGACTCCCTGTCCCTGTGCCCAGTGTCTATCAGAGTCCCATTTGTCTTCCTTGTTTGTTGTGGTCAGCATGGCTGCTTTCTTATCTCACTTTGGTCCTCTCTCTCTCCCTCTATGTAAATGCTGCCCTGTGGTATGCTGTAGCTCTTGCTAAAAGGCAACTGAACTCGAGCACAGTGCCAAACAATGATGTTATCATACTCTAATTCTACAAAACTGCACTTCACACTTTTAGCCTTCTGCAATTAGTTTTGATCTAGAATCAGAATGATTACTGTCATTTAGCAGATTAAGAGGTGTGGTTTTTATGATCTGGTGAAAATTTAGTGGCAACATCCTTGTTTGCAGTGATTTAGTGTCATTCTGTATTCCTACTGTAGTTATAACACATCATTGAATAGATAATTGAGAACAACTTTTATGTTTAATCTTTTTAACCACTATTGTTAAATTTATAGGAAACCAACATGTGTAATGGTTTTGTAGTTGTATGTATAATTCATAACTAATAGATGATATTAGAAATGAGTTATTCCTTACTTATCTTCATATGAACTTATTGCCTCGCACAGCCAGCCCATGTGAATCACTTTCCTCATTATGCTCTATATCCAGAGCAGTCGGCTCACGATAACGAGGGGTTACTATGCGATGCTTGCTACTTCTATTCCAAGCTTCTGTGTCTCTTTCCCTCTTAAAACAGTGAACCACAGGGTATGTGCTACATTGAGACATCAAACTTGGATGGAGAAACAAATCTTAAAATCAGACAGGTGATTAAATCTTTTTTTTCAAAATGTATGTAGTGTAAGTTGCTATCTTAATAGAAATTGCTAATATTCTGGTGTGATAGGTACAATCGTCAGCAAGCCTAGGCAGACCTTAATTAGAAACTACACATGTGTTTTTAGAAACCCCCCTCCCAAAAAAACCCACATTTCTGCTCCATTTTACAACAGGGACTCCAGATAACCTCTGAGATTAAGGACATCGACAGCCTGATGCATTTCTCTGGGCGTATGGAGTGCGAGAGCCCTAACCGTCACCTGTACGAGTTTGTGGGGAATATTCGATTGGATGGACATAGGTGGGCACTGACTTGGATGTCTATCTGCTTGGATATCATCTTTCTTATCTGCCTCAGGCAGCTGCTGTCAAATCTTAAAGCCTGACTACTAAGCAGCAGGGCCGGTTTCTATGCATTAGGCATATGTAGTATGTCTTACAAAATATAGAACTTGGTTCAGTAGTGGAAACTGGTTATATTTTGTTGGGGGGTCTTTGCCACAAACTGATGTGCTGTAATGACTACTATTGTAAGGTAAAACAAGTTTCTACATAACTACCATCAGTAGTGGTAGCTATGTCTAGAAGATATATTTGGCAATAATAGTTAATAATTTTAGCATAAAATGGATATTGTCCACTGTAATACCAGTATACTGTTACGCAAGTGAGATGTTCTATTTTGTGACAGTTTATATCGTTTTTTGGGGGGTAGCACAATGAAATCTTTTTCTCAAGTTTATCATTTAATGTGTGCATAGGATTTAGCTTATAACTGTTGGTATGTATCTATAGCATATTTAACATATTTTCCGGACTACAAATCACACCGCTCTCACTTAGCAATGAACACATTGTTGCAAGAAAAAAAACACAAGTTGCCTCAGTGTATAAGTTGCATTTATATGGGGATATAATAAAGAGCAGCCATTCTCTACCAGTAGGCGTTAGCCTAAGAGCGTTATTTAGTGGGTTGTGGAGAAAGTGATGCTGCCAAATGGTTAGATTGAAATTAAAAAAGGTATCTTGCCAAGCTAGGTATTTCATAGTTTTAGAATTCAGATAAATTGAAAAAAATCATCAAATTAAAATAGGGGTGGGATGGCTCAGTAGGTAGAGCGGTTGTCTGACGATCAGAAGGTTCCAGGTTCGATCCCCGCACCTGCAGAGAAGCGTGTCGAGGTGTCCTTGAGTAAGACGCTGTTCCCCTAATTGCTCTGCCCTGTGATAGATTGGCGACCTATACAGGGTGTACCCAGCCTTTCGCCTAATGAGAACTGAGAGAGGCTCCAGTTCCCCCGCGACCCGATTTCGGATAAGCGGTTGACGATGGATGGATCAAATTAAAATGTATAATTTCAGTGATCAGTTATGTTTGAAAATCACCAGGCCAATCATGACAAATCAAATGGATACAACTTTGTTTTGCCATAGTTAGCTACCCAATGTTGCCTTGGATACTGAGACACAGTGGATTGCTTGTTGAAGTGAAAAAGAGATGTGGGAGACAACCCTGTGCCAGTAAAACCTCCAAAGTGTGCGATGAGGAAATATGACCCTGAGTATATCAAATTTGGATTCATAATGGCAGGCTGTGATGCTGAGCTGAAAGCACAGAATATGGTGAAATCCTGTCAAATGAGAAAAAAAGAGCATCAATGCTCCAGAGACACTTAAACACAAAGCACCCTAGAATGCGTTGTGAAGCAAAATACATTTTTTTAACTAACGAAAAAGGGACGGGCTTAAGGGAAACTAGAAAGTCATCACAACATTAACAACTCCGCTGAAAGCCACTTTGGAAGCTAGCTATACAGTTGCCACTTGTGTAGCTCAGAAAGAAACACTTTATTATCGCCGAGGAGGATTTTATTTTGCCTATTGCTATGGATTTGTTACTGGAGGAGGAAGCTGTAACCAAAATTGTGTCAATACCACTCTCCTAAGATGCAGTGAGCACAAAAATTGTTGACACGGGTGAGGAAATTAAGTGCCAACTTGTGTAAAGAATAAAGGCCATTCCATACTTTGTTATAGAGCTGAATAGTTGACTGACATTGGCAATTTTGCTTTGTTGACAATTTTTTTTAAATACTGCAGATAGAGTAAACTTCATGAGGATGTGCTGTTTTTCAAAGAGCTTGCCACGAGAACAAAAGATAAAACAATGCACTTCCTTGATTACTTCACTAAAAAAAGGACTTGATTGGAAGTACTGTACATATGTTTGTACAGACTCCGCTGTCTACAATAGATGTACATGTACAAGGAAGTGAATGGTTGTTATCTTAACTTTGGACTGAGACTAACTGGCTATGGTGTTTCTTACTACAGCACAGTGCCGCTTGGTCCAGACCAGATCTTACTACGAGGAGCCCAGCTAAGGAACACCCAGTGGGTTCATGGTATTGTGGTCTATACAGGACATGACACTAAGCTCATGCAGGTAAAACAATTTTATTTTTCGGCTTGAAACATTTATTTAGTAGCAGGTGTGAAATTACACAGCATAGATAATTTAAAAGGAAATTCTCAACCTGAAAAAAATTACAAAAGAGCAACAATACAACAATAAAACAATAATAAAGGTGGCACAGAAACGTATAAACTAGATAAACTTTGGCTATCGGACCTTCAAACTTGCAAAGGTCAGCGAGTAGACCTGATGGATAAAAACTGAATTTATGTGAAAGTATTTTGTTGATGGTGTGGTACGAATGGAATATTTCTTGCTGATACATGCAAATGAACATGTTTAACCTGAAAACAAAAATATGTGAAACATGTTTGATTGCCTGTGCTTCCATATCTTTTGATTATACCTTATTATGGTATGTCAATATGCTTCAGTTTTTCAACATTCCATGCTCCCATTCAGCTTCCTGCAACAGGAAGTTCAAATAAATGAGTTTTTCCTGTGTCATACACATTGTGCCATTGTTTTGAGGTTACACATATCCGAACTTTACATTATCCATGGCCATACCTTTTTTTCTGTTTGCTATTTGTTACCTCCATCCTTTTTGTTATTTGTTACACAGAATTCCACCCGACCTCCTCTGAAGCTGTCCAACGTGGAGCGCATCACGAACTTTCAGATCCTTGTGCTGTTTGGCTGCCTGCTAGCTATCTCTCTTGTCTGCTCCATCGGCCAGACCATCTGGAAGTACCAGTATGGCAACGCTGCCTGGTACATGGATCTCAACTGTAAGAGCCCCAGCAGTGCATACAACACTTCTTATTCCACATATTTTGTCTCACTTGTCCACGTCTGCTTAATTCTGTCATTTTGATTTACCTCTGTTAATGTTTTTTTGCTGTTTCTTTTTTTCCTCAGTTAACATGTTCTATCGCTACACAAGTGAAATATGTGGCAATGCGGGAATTAGTGAATTCCCTGTAATCTTTAAGAGAAACCTGTGACATGCGTATACATGTATCGTGAATGTGTAAAAGAAATGGTTGAATATCACTGCGCTGCTGTATTTTTTGGTTCCTTTCTAACATTCTGTTTGATTTTTTTTTCTTTGTTGTCGTTTTTTTTAACAGCTCCAGGTAACAACCATTTAAAAGCCTTGGCCATCCGTGAATGACCCTCCCTTACTAACCCCTAACTGAAGCTCTGCCTTTGCTAAGCAAATGAAGCCCCCCTACCCTATATGGTTGCCCCATTTTGTAGGGGCTCCATGCAGTGGACTTGTACAAACCAGGAAGCCAACAATAGGTTTTTCCCCTCCAGCTCTCTTATGAATTTTTTTTAGTTCCTTATAGTGCCTGATCCAGTGTCTCTCCTTCCATCCACTATTTTATTTATTTATTTTTTTGCATGGTACGCTAAACACTTTGCAGTTACAAAGCTTCAGACATCAGTCATATTTTCCCTCTTTCTCTCTTTCTTTTTTCACAATTGAATTTTGAGTGGTTATATTTTCTGCTCTTTGCCTATCTGGGAGACATGTTGGTCCTCAGAAAGCTTTTTGTGGCAGGAGGCACACTATTGTTTGTTGCCTGAGCACAACATGCAGCACAGCCTAAGGAGCAAGCACTGACATTTACTAAATGCCCTCATCGCTTTATTTTCCTGTGTTGATTTTCAGAAAGATGCAGACTAAATAAAAAAGGGAGAAAGATACAAAATCTTATCCTGTTCTGAGATCATGTACTATCATGTTTCTCTTTTCTTTAAATAGCTTGAAGTTGGTTAACTATTTTTGAGTAAACTGTAAAAAAAATACGAGGAGATTCAGGCAGCAAGAATTGAAAGGTGATCCTTTGGAGATAAAATTCTGAACCTGATTTGCAAAGTGGTTATCGTGTCATTTTAGCCATTACTATGTATCCCAATTAGACCTGTGTAGGAGATATTGTGCCCTAGTCAGTTTAAGTTTGTTTTATGACTTACACTATTCCCCTTAAGAAGATGTTGTATTGGCTTGGATTTGGCCACTCAAGGATTTTTTTTTCTTTTTATAACATTAAACCCCATATCTAAAAGAGCTTACACAATGATCCCAAGGGTATTGTAAGTCATAAAGCAGGGGTCCATCTTTAGACTGATTTGATTTCTTTGGAAGAGGGTTGAGATTCTGTCCAGTGCATATTATCCAACCTGTGACAAAAGAGAGAGGTGGCTAATGGTTATAAAGTTACTATCCCCCTCAAGTAAACCATATGCTCTGACATTATCTGGATCTTTAATACACAGTTTGTCGGAGACATTTTTTTAAGAAGATTAATGTTGGCTGTAAACTGAAGACAACTATAAAAGTTAGCAGAGCTGTCAGTCTACCACAGATTATATAAGATATTATGATAGAAATGCAATGCATATGTAGAGCCTTTTTTCAAAACCATCACAGAGTACTTCCAAAATACCATATATGTATGTTGATAAATAAAATGAAACAAGACCATAGATTAAATTAAATCAAAATAAATACAATGAGGAATAAGAAAGAAAATGTAGTGGACAAGCAGATAAACAATAAAGACATTTAAAATGTTGACACAATTCCCAGTCTATTTAAGAAAGGAATTCTGAAGAATATTTTAAATGAGAATGACATGACAGAATTCTCCAAACTGAGATGCTCAGGGAAGGTATTTGGAAACTGAAGGGCTGTACTTGCAAAGACCCAATGAGCTGTCGTCATGAATCTGGACCTGGGAAAGTCAATGAGAACCTGTTCTAAGCCCTCAGGCTGCATTCAGGCTCTCGCCTTTATGTTACTATGTGCTGTAATTATGCATAAAGAATTCACTTGACTTTTCCACAGCCAGGAGTGCTGACACTGGCCCTACAAAGTGTTCGTCCAAGCTTATGTATCTTAACAAGTTGACTTGATGTGGCTTGAGTGCCAAGATTAATAATGCTAATTTGTTATGCATTCATGCCACCTGCTACAGCTCACTCGGTTACATCCATGTCAGCTCAATAGCAGGTCGCCATACTTCTTCCTTCTATACTGTTTAGTTTCTGCTGACTAGCTCTCTTTGTAAATTGCTGAACAGTTAACTCATAGTACAAGGTCCTTGTTTTTATTTTTTCTTGGTATCACAGTGTCCTCTAAAACTTTGTGGCTGCAGTTTGTGCTAAATTGTTGAGGAATGTTGTGGTGCTCCTCTGAATTGGGGGAAAAATATATTTAAAAAATAGATTAAAATAACCATGCCTCTCCTTTAACCACTTATCCAGGCTGTTTACTGTAAATGATTGGTGTCCGTCAACTCACCTAGTTACATTTTGTAAAAATACAACAGACAAAAAACTGCATGTCTTGGTTTTCTGTGGTTTGTCTGGTTTTTTCACATCTTATTTAGATTTAACACAAAATTTGCCTCCTTTTAGTCAGCTAAGAGCATCTCACAAGGAAGCTGCTTTAGACGTGAGCACACTAGCCACCATTAACATCTAATTAAATCATTTGGTGTGTATCCCACCCACTCTTTTCCACTCGTTATTGGTTGAGAATGTGCTATGGACTGAATCTCCCCCGATTGTCTTGAGAGCATCTGATACGTTTGTCTTCCCACCTCTGAGGGAAAAACCCCCTTCTTCCTCTATGTTGTTTTTACCTGTAGCAGTTGCTTCCATTCTACCACCTATTGTGTGCCATTTAGTGTTTTTCTATTTTTTTATTTTCTATTTATTTATGTTTTTGCAATCATTCTGTCATGAGAAAGGAGGTGTTCCTCTCTACCTCAAAGCCAAGATGAAGGCTTGGGTGGAGGAATGCTAACTCTTGCACCTCCTGCAAGCTGAGTCAAGGTAAATTCCATCCATTCTGTTATGTGTTCTGTGTCAGTGGGGGTTTCTCATTGATCGTCACCAATTGAATTGTGGGACAGCATCATTTTCATAGTGCTTTGTGGAAATCATTGCCTGGATCATGCTGGATGCCAAGGCTGCTGCTATGAAACTAATGACATCTTAAATATCTCTTTAGTCCCTGTTCACTTCCTTGGAACATTAAATTGGACTTCCAATCAATTTTAGTGGTGAGAGGATGAGGTTCGGTGAAAGAGTTGATTGATTCCAGCTAATGCACAACGTTAATGCAACATCGTGTCAGCATTGGATTGACGTTGATCATTATCTGGGAGTAGCTTTGGGCATTTTCATTTAACCAGTTGATCCTTTCAGAAGCAGTAATCACAAGCTTCCTGTGTATCGCTCCCTTTGTCCAAAACTCGTCCCCTGACAGATGGTGGGGCAGCTAACTTTGGCCTCAACTTCCTCACCTTCATCATCCTCTTCAACAACCTGATTCCAATCAGTCTTCTGGTCACTCTGGAGGTCATCAAGTTTATCCAGGCGTTTTTTATCAACTGGGTGAGTGAAATCATGAAATCAATATTTGATTTGAATGAAAAAATGATCTAATTTTGCTATTAATTATTCATAGACCACTGAAATATTCTCCCATCTTCTTTGTTGAATTTATGGATCTTTTATTCGATAAATCCGCTGACTGACTGTCTAATTATAATTGCTGGCTTTAATATTCACACTGTTGATTCTTATGGCAATGGTGTTAAAGAAGTCTTTGGTGCTTTAGACACATTTGAACAGTTTCAGCATGTGAAAGGGCCTCATAGTTGCAGGGACACTTTTGATTTGATTACAAAGGGTCTTGATATTTCTAGTTTCTGTGATTAATCCTTCCTTATGCGACCATTTCTCTGCAATCTTTGATATGTCATTATTCCTAACATCCACATCCACATCAACTCAAATACTACAAATATTACAAAAGCAGTAAGTATATCAATGAAAATACTAGTGCATTTTTAAAAATCGCTAAAGATGTTACTACCACTAACATCAAATTCTGCTCGTGATCTTATACATAGCTGTAAAGCTGAACTCAAATGGCCCAAAGCAAAAGCACATGTTCATCACATTTATCACCCATAGCAATGAGGTCACTTCCAATTTTTTTCAAATATTTTTCATTCATTTTGTAAATGATGTTTTTAGCAAGATTTTTTTCGATTATTTAGCACAATTCTCAATTGGTTTCTAAGAAATGTCTTGCTCAAGGCCCCAGTTGGTTCAGCCTTTTCTCAAGGGAAACTTGGGGACTTGGGCCTACTTGAAGTGAGGCATATGTTTTGTTTTGTTTTTCCTAACTCATTTCATTTTTATAACTGATGGGACTTTTCCTTTAATTTATATCTTCCTTAGTTAACTTATTCATCTATATGAAAATGTTTTTGAGTAGAGAATTTCGATCTGACATTCTTTGGGATTGGTTTTAGGACACAGATATGCTCTATGAGCCCACCAACACACCTGCCATGGCTCGGACCTCCAATCTGAATGAAGAATTAGGCCAGGTAATACACTTGTTCACTAAATAAATCCCACATTGTATTTGACCAAACATAAATTACAGATCAGCCCGTGCAGAAAAACAGCAAAGCTGCATTTCTAAAAGAGGTTATGCTATAACCCCCCCCCAAAAAAAGAATCTCAATTTAGATGTTACATCTGTACTACTGATGTGTGCTGAAACATGTAGTTTGTATCTCTAAAGATTTGAAATGTAGGTTTTTGCTGCCTTCTACTAAAATGACCTCTGTTTGAGATACACTTGTGTCATGTGGTCTAGCTTGATTGACACAAAATTGAGATTTACTGCTGCTCTTTGTGCCCACACCCTACCCCCACTCTCACAGGTGAAATACATTTTCTCTGACAAGACCGGGACCCTGACCTGCAATGTGATGCAGTTTAAGAAGTGTACCATAGCTGGCGTAGCCTATGGGTAAGTCTCCACTCCCCACCCCAGTCCTTCTGTTTACCTCACTGTCCCCTTCCTTCCTTCTTTCCTTCCCTTCCGTTCTTAAGCGTTGCTTCTCCCATCACCTCTATTATATGCCAAGTGTGCGTCAGAGTACATCTGGCATTCCTGTCTCCTCCCTTGCCTCCTCGTTAGCAGCTGCATCAGTGCTCCTCTCAACACAGTCTATAAATAAAATGTGGACAGACATCTGCAAGCAAAGGATCTTTCCTCTCTCCTCTGCTATTCAGTTATAGTTTGTCCTTAACAGTTGGAAAACCGGCCAGACTTCAGCGATTTATTTTGCAATGTTCTCAAGATCTGTTTCACAACTGGTTAAATATGTGAGAATGGTTGTTCAGAAAAATGCTCAAAAAGACAAATTGGAATTTAAGTTAACATTGCAGGACTTATTTGCTCACAAAAAGGTTAAGGTAATGAATATGGGTAACATAGCCAGTGAGGAATCAGTAGATTTAGCCTGAATCTTACTCACCTATTTCTATAACATTTCCATACATTTCAATATAAGAGTTTATCCTATTATAACCTTACATGTATTTCTTTTAGCATCTGATGAATATGTTTTGTTAATATGTTATCATTGTATGTGTCTTCAGCAATAATTAGTCCCACTTTATGTAAATGGTGGGAAATAAAGAGTAATTTTAAACAGAGTATCTTTACACGACCAGTGTGCGCAACAGCGTGACAGTACATGTTAATCCCATTAGGATTCAATTAATAACATGATTGATGAAGTGGAAGCTGAAGGACATAAGAGAGCAGTTTTTCTGGAATTCCCTGTACTCAGGCACTCATTATACCATGTTTGCAGTGAGAATTACTAATTACTAATTAAAATTACTACTTAAACAGTGATAAATGCACTCGCACACCATAGCAGATATTTCATTCTTTTTTGGACCAGCACTGCTGTTAAAAACACTCTATTAGGTATTCTGCCCACCTTTTCTTAGGATCCCTCTTTTGGTGTGTATAATGTGCTTTTTTTTCTTACATCTTTTTCTCTGTGCTTTACTTAGCGGAGACTGATACGCTTTCTTGATCCGATTTCTTTCTATTTTTTTCCCAAAATGAAGATATATGCTTTTGAATCTCTAAAATGAACACCTCCATCATTTGGTAATAATAAATTTGGATGAGTATTCCATTGCAAGAAAGAGAAAGGGAGCTTCTAATGAGTTGAGCCACTTGTGATGATCCTTTCATTTGGTATCATCTTGCCCTTTTAGGACTGGCAAATCCTAGAGTTGCTGGATGGGTTAGTTTAAAAATGAATTCTAGCTTTGATTACTGATAATCTGCCAGGCCACTGAAAATCAATAACAATCAGATTTAATGTTATAGTTTCAAAGTGGTGCTAATGGAATTCAGTGTTTTGATTCCTTTTTGACTGGTTTCGTTTGGAAAATCCAGAGAATATGACCTCTTTTCCACAATTGTGCTGAGGCCATAATGAGGCCACTGTATGCTGCAATGAGTTGTGTATATAGTTAGTATTTCTAAGTCCACTAGAATTGGGGCTGAAATTGAGACTAGGAATTCTCAGAGGAAAATTACAAGGACTGCAGCAAATGACTCCTTACATGAGATCCATTTATGTAATGTACATGCAATGCTGGCACCAGTGGCTCCCACTGTCCGTGAAAAGATTTCAGATGTTTCTTTAAAATTTGTTGTTTTTTATCTGTTAAGTTACACAAAGTTTTTGTTGTTGGCATTCCAGTGTGAGTTTTCTAATATTAAGATGTTGAAGCCAACAAGCAAAGAAACAGTAAAGTTTGTAATAAATTCAATGCACAGGTAGTTTTTCTATAACGAATCATGAAGTTGCACATCAGACTTATTTCTATTTATCCATGATGTATGTTAAATTAAATTATGTCTCGCACCAGCCTTTTCCAGTGGACCCATTTTATGAGCAATATATGGGGAAATGGAGACAGGATGGCCTAGTTGTTAGTTCTACTTGTAGTTCATAATGGCCCCCTCTTATCCTTCGTTTGACCCCCCTTAACGTAATATTCTTTCATGTACTAGTGATAGAGCAAACTGAATCCCTATTTGCTCCTGGATGACACTGTCTCCAAATGGGGCGGCATAGCTCAGTGGGTAGAGCGGTCGCCTGGCAATCGGAACATTGCAGGTTCGATTCCCGGTCCTGTATACAGCATGTCGAGGTGTCCTTGAGCAAGACACTTAACCCCTAAATACTCCCGAGCGCCATATGTTGGCAGCTCACTGCTCCTATATAAAAGGTTGGGTCAAAAATGCAGAGAACAAATTTCCCCTTGCGGAACTGATAAGGGAATTATTATTAATGGGGCGGCATAGCTCAGTGGCTAGAGCGGTCGCCTGGCAATCGGAACATTGCAGGTTCGATTCCCGGTCCTGCATACAGCATGTCGAGGTGTCCTTGAGCAAGACACTTAACCCCTAAATGCTCCCCGAGCGCCATATGTTGGCAGCTCACTGCTCCTATACAATAGGTTGGGTCAAAAATGCAGAGAACAAATATCCCCTTGTGGGACTGATAAGGGAATCATTATTATTATTATTATTATTATTATTATTATTAAATAAAGGGCAAAAAGATGATTTTCCTTGTGTAAATGGGCTGTTTGGTCATAAGCATTTTTTTGTGCTTTTGCACTGTATCCACATTTCACATGCTTTTTTTATACACAACTGAAGAGCTGCAGTAGCTCAGTGCTAGAGCACACATGTCAAGAGATGAAACACCAGACATTGCAGGTTCTATCCCACCATTAGGCATCCGGAAGGGCCTCCAGCCTTAAATCCCCATGCTCCATTCAGGTCTGTGTGGGGACTAACTGTGAAATGTAAAACAGATTTATTAATGTCATGTTTGAAAGCAAAAAATATAAATAGTCTCATTGTATACAGTTGAGGAGTGTCATTTTTGTGCTCACACACTTACGTGATGCGTAGTTTGGTGCTAGCACTCCCAACCCCCCATCATCTCTCACATCTCCCCTTCCGACCACAAACTAAGTGCTCTGTAATTAATAAAGTAATCCCTTTGGGTGCAGAAAATAATTAATTCCGCTAAATGGGAGCCCAAATCTCTTAGAGGGACATAGGTTATAGAAATGCCCCAGCTAGTTTGACTAAATCAGAGGAAAATCATATTTATTTGATATACTTAAGCGAAGTCACTCAAAACAAAAAAAGTGTGACATTGATTCCCAAGTTATTTCTCACTAAAATGGTATTATAGTGAATGTGAAAACTGTAATTAATAACGTTTGTTTTGCATTCCTTATAATACATTAGACTGCAGTATATCCCACCTGATTGGTTTTCTTTAAATGCAATAGCCAAAATCATTGCTTGAGACCACTCAAAGTACTCTGGCCTAAGGCCCGGAGTGATATTGAGAGGTCTGAATCAAAAGGCAGGCCAGTGTTCAGTGAAGCAAAGTGTCTGGTCAGTACTACTTCCTCCCATAGTAAAATTAACAAAAGCCCATACTGCATTTAGCCTCCCAGAGCAGAGATGTGAAAATAATGCAGTGTGTCATCTTGGAACAGTGTGAGCTCTGACTACATTTAGATTTTCCAACAAGGAGGGACTTTTCAGCTATGAAAGGGTGTGCAGACTCATACAC
>OMLC01046482.1:0-12391 GCA_900302585.1 Regalecus glesne
CTGTTGAGGATGGAAGTTAACGGTGCGGTAAATAATGGTCGCGTCAGCTCCTCTCCATTCTGTCTGTAACTCTCTATCTCTCTCTCTCTCTCTCTCTCTCTCTCTCTCCTCCTCTCTCCCCCTCCCTCTCCCTCCCTCCCCTCCCCCCCCTCCCCTCCCCCCTCCCCCCCCCCCTCCTCTCCTCCCCCCCCCCCCTCTCCCCCCCTCTCCCTCCCTCTCCCTCTCTCTCTCTCTCTCTCTCTCTCTCTCTCTCTCTCTCTCTCTCTCTCTCTCTCTCTCCCTCTCTCCCTCCCTCCCTTCTCCTCCCTCCGACACACACACACACGCACACAACACTGAGAGCTGCCCAAAACCACAAGTAACCCAAACAAAGTCCAAGGTCAGTAGAATGAGCTTGCTGAGCTGAATCCACCCTCCCTGGCTCTCATTACCAGTAATAGAATCGGCACAGGGATGCGGGACACATAGGATGAGGTTACGTTGGTTGACACTGTTTATTTATGTGAATTTGGCTGAGGCCCAACACAGCACATAACCGCTGTATTCTCTCTCTGGTGGAATAGAAAACACGCAGCAGCACACTGAGAGCATCTGTCGGTGAGCCAAGTATCCAGCCTTCAACCTAATTCAGAGCTCCGCTGTCTTCCAGCAACAAGGTTGTAACAGACTCTAATGTGATCAACTTGTTCACCATGTTTAGGGTGCAAAGGAGAGGGTGCACGTGTGTCCGTGCACGCCTGTGTGTGTGTGTGTGTGTGTGTGTGTGTGCATGTGTGTGAGGTTAACCAGTCGTGGCAGGGCTTTAGCCCATGGTCTACTGCCGGGCTGGCGAGTAGACAGTCACATGTTCACAGGAGGCCAGGCCGAGTTGGGCATCAGGGCAACTTGATATTGATCACTACACATCGTAGCCTCCGTGTAACAACAGCTGCCCCGTCACTACAGCTTTAACATCTGCCTATCATTTTGATCTATCTTCTCTATCATCTCTCCATTACATCAGGCCCACTCGGCCTGCTGCTGATAGTTTTAAGATTTGCAAATTGAATATTAATATTAATAATAATTGCTCCCTTATCAGTCCAACAAGGGGAAATGTGCAATTCTGCATTTGACCCATCCTATTGTATAGGAGCAGTGAGCAGCCACCATGTGGTGCCTGGGGAGTAGTTAGGGGTTCAGTGTCTTGCTAAAGGAGCTCTCCACATGCTTTCTGCAGGACTGGGGATTGAACCAGCAACCTTCTGATCACCAGACGTCCGCTCTACCCACTGAGCTATGAACCAATGCCCTCAGCAGGGAAAATAGAAGGAAGTCGCTGAGTTGATTGTGCTAAATGTTTATTAGAGAACTAGTGTTTGTCTGTGAAAGGTGCTCAGCTGGCTAGCTCATTCATAATATATTTCTTTTCCATTACAATTACAGCTCCCGTCATTTTAGTAAACTAGCTGGCTTCCACATGACTCTCATCCAGTATGAATAATAGATATAAGCTACAGCAGAAAAATATTATCTATCTATCCATCTATCTGTCTATCTGTTCCAGCTTCCCTCTGGGCCCCTGGACCCACGCGTCACCCTATCATGGCCAAGGTCCTAGTTCTGTCCTTCCCATTTGTCCCCCCTGTGGCTGAAACGTATATGTTTGTGCGTGTGTGTGTGTGTGCACGCGTCTGTGTGTCATTACTCCTGCCCTGCCTGACGGTTCTGGGTTAAACAATGTTATTATTAAAAGCTTTCCAGAGTAGCTTCCTGCCTCTCTCCAGTGACACCCTTAACAACCATAAATCAGCCATCCAGAGCCCTGTAAATCACACACATTGTGGCTGTGGGGGTGTACGTGGGCGTCTGACCACTGCAGCTGCACACTTGGATGTATAGATGAAGGCGACATTGCAGCTGTGGACGTATGACCCCGAGCACGAGGTCATGTGACTTTAGCGAGGTCCTTTTAGAAACCACTGAGCGGAGGAGTGATGGAGTGCCAGTTAAACTGCAGCACATCACCCTTAAGGCTGTACATTGCCAGTGATGAAGGTTTATGGGATTGAATAACATTGAAGAAACTCAGCGTTTATCTTAACTGTGAGAAATGGGAGTGGCCACGGTAGCTCGGCAAAACAGTGCAAGCTTTGGGAACTGACAAGCCATATGCTGAGGGTTTGAACCCATCAGGGAGCGTCAGGAAGGGCATAAGGCCTGAACCCCCCAAGCTCCATCCGACTCAGTGTCCACCCCCTCAAAGTAGGGACTAATCCTGACACCTGAAAATGGACCTCTCTCTGAATAAAAGCAAATAGCAGGCTTCAGACAGATGCAAGCTCATTTTCCCCACAGCGGTCTCGGACAGAACGGTGCATCATGTTCTTCCAGTGGTAGCGGCGATGTGTGGTAATTGGCTAAAGGTAACATCAAAGCCACATGCCACACCTAAAAAAATAAATCACTGATTCATAGCCAGGGCAGAGATTCAGCTCAAAGCCCGCGCTGATGGTGATGATATATTGAATGCCTTGCATCTGATGCGGCGCACTACGCCTCGGTCCAAAGAAAGCCTCATTTCCCAGTAACCAAGGCGGATGAATAATGCCCTCTGAAATAAATGGCTCCTGTGCAGCAGTGACGGCTCATTCTTTGATTGTTTGTGATTGTGTTGACACCCCCTGCTGGGCTGAAGACTCCACTGCCATGTGGAGAGCGCAGCCCTCACCATAGGCTATGATGCCCTTCCCACCCTCAGCCAGACCATGCTGTGCTAAAGTTAATGATATATGGAGACAATGACATCTTGTCCCGGCTTAAATTATCTCTGCCAGAACAAAGACACACGCACACACAGACACACACACACACACACATATACACAAAGGGAAACTAGCAAGCACAGAGCAATGTTTGAATAGCCTAATCTACTTTACTGGTCTGAGGCATGTTTAATCTAAACCAAAAGGCTGATGTCTGTGTTACTATGTGCGTGCCTATATTTGTTTGATATGTTCTGCGTCTGCAGATTTGTGTGAGAGAAAATGCAAGTGCAGGCAGCTGTATCCCCACCAGGTCTCCCAGCGAAGGAAAATGAGGAATCCGCACCGTGCAGCTGTTGAAGACACGGCCGACCCACAACAGAGCTTTTGTGTGCCCGCAGCAAAACAATACAGCTTACCCAGGCTACGAGGAAAAAGCCATTGGGATCAATAGAGAATTGCAATTAGCCTACATTGGCAGGAGCAGCACCAGATTAGACATAGGATGTCGATCCCATTTCCTGCACTATCGGCCCCTCAAACTAAGTTGGTTCACAGAGTAATTGCAGCAGGAGACGGACAAAAGCAGCGAAAACATAGCCGTGTGAAGGCGATGATCAAGGTCATGATGAAGGGGATGATGACTTTAGTGACGGTGGAATGATGAGGCGGAGAATGAGATGGTCTACAATGGTGCAACTGTCACGCATCCCTGCACACAGAACACCAGGTCCTCATGGAAGGGCCAACTTAACAGACACCCCTAGGAAATTTAAACAAACCCTTAATCTGGTAGACAGCGGATGCTGCATAACAATCGCAGGTCAAAGGATTTTGATGGAACATGAAAACAGCCTTCCACCATCCATCGCACGTGTGACATCATCCTCAACAACACACACGGTGAGAGATTTCCTCAGCACTTCAAAGTGGCAAATCATGTTGAATATGTATAACTATGGCCTTATCCCCAAACACACACACACACACACACACACAGGAAAAGACCATCTCCTTTCACATGAGGAGGCTCGACCTCGCATGGAACCGCATGAAAAGAAATCACACCACTACACACGTTCCCTTTCACTGGCGCAAAAGAAGGCGGGGAGCCATCGTATCACCATGCACTGCCTTTGAATCTCCCCAGCGAAACGAGAAAGGACTGACAGTTTCATGAAGTGACTTACCTTTGAGCATATTCTGGCCTTGCACTACATCCCTTGAAATGAGCACGGAGTAGAAACTTTGTGAGAAGCCAGGTCGGCAGGGATCTTTGGAAGTCTGCTCTCCGTTAGTCCCCTGAGAGGAAGAGAATCATATTGTAAGACAATTATAAACATAGATTTTATTGATTTGTTTTGTTTTTGTCTTCTGCTTCTCTGTGGAGTGTGAGATTTAGAGAGAGCTGCACCGTAGCGGAGGTAGATGCATCTTTACGTCTATCAGCTACACAGCGCTAGGCAGCCACATGGAATAACAACAATCCTTGCCACCGTGCATGATAAAACACCCAGGCTATTATGTGGAACGATGCCTTTTGAGCTTTTTTTGCATGACTAAGTCCCAGCAGACCATAATGAAATGGACAGGTACAAAGAGATGACGGCTCACATCCAGACTACTGGACACATGTGACATGCAAGGTTGCGGTGCACCGACACAGCACCACACAAACACAGCCATAAACACCAGTATGCAGAACAACCACTTCTGACTGACGATATAATCTCCCCCTATCAAAGGCCAGAATACTCAAGGCTCATTACCCACGTTATGAAAAATGCTGTGTTTGTGTGTGTGTGTGAGTGTGTGTGTGTGTGCTATTCTTATCCAGCCATATTTACGACATCTTTATGAGGCCTGATTTGAGGTCGTTATCCTCAGAGTGATGATAATTTTGCCTAGTGAGGAGATTCAGGCCGGTCTTCATTTCCTCAAGGGTCGAGATTTGGGGTTAGGGACAGGGTTAGGATTAGGTCATGGTTGAGGATTAATGTCAAGATTACAATAAGTGAATTTAGGGTCAGGGTGTAAAGAAATGACAGGAGGTCACTGGGGGGGTCATCAGGTAAAAGAAAACAATGCGTGTAATGTGCGTGTGTGCGCGTACACGTGCATGCAGCAGACCAAACTTTCTGCCGAAACAAGCGCTCATATAGTGTCCGCGTTGGGAGATCCAGAACCAGAACCAGAACCAGACCGTTGACTTTCACACAGTCCGTGGATTCGATCCATCGTGCAAGTGAATACAGTGGTGAAGAGAAATAAATCACCATGGAGCACAAATCCTACACGTCTGGTCCCCGCATACCATTCTGAACGCTACATTCTAAAGGGAGGGGTTGACGCTCATATGGAGCACCGTTAAATGATCAGAGGTTTGTAAGACGCATTAACTGATGACAGGTCAATAAAAGCGCGGATTCGTGATCGCACCGGAAATCCTAACGGCGCGGCATTACCCGTTATCATATTAGTTAGGAACAACCGGACTTTTCCCGTCATGGACACACAAACCACTGTTCGCTGGGCGAGATCCACGCAGTGATTTCAACTACGGAGCGACCCACAAGACGAGACGAGCTTCGCTACAGGATCGTCCGCCTCCCTCACACCCGTCCGCCGGGCGTAGTTTGGTACTGTAGCGCTACTTGTACCGGGAAAACCCGCACTTGGTGCCGTGTTGTAGCGCACTTGATGCCGCTATGTGTGGCCGAGCTAACGGGCCATCCCGACACTTTCTGAGCGTCTCAGCCGGCTTGCGGAGTCTCTTCGCAGAGCCCCCCCCTGATACTTCCACGATCTTCAGACCGAGTGGTGGAGATCTCACCCGTAGCATGACCAGATGAAGCAGGGCTGCTGCTGCCAGGACCAGCGTGGAGATGGTCCTCATGGTGGCGAGCGGACGAAGGCTGCTTGGGGCAGGAAAAAAGGGAGGTTTGATTCGTCGAATCTCTCTCCGTCTCTCTCCTGTACGCGTCCCTCTCCTTCCCTTCGCCGGAAGAGCTGTCGGTGTTCCCCCTTAAGCTCCGTGAGAGTGGTGCGGCTCGGCGCTCCTCTCCCGCCAGTCCTCTCTGTCTGTCTGCAGGTGAGCGCTCCGCTCAGCAGCACCAAGGCGCAGAGCGCGTCACACTCCAACCCCTCCTATCAACCGGCGCACACACACACAGACACACACACACACACAGACACAGACACACACATACACACACACACTTAAAGAAACACCGGTAGTTCCCTCCGATCATCCGAGTGGGGTTCTAATGGTGTCGAACTGCCCCCAGGGTGTCACGTTTTGTGTTACCGAAATAATATGACACCCCCTTTAATCCGCGGCGTCGCGGGAAAGCGCATGTATATTCATTTATAGGGGCTGTGAGGGACACGTCTCCATCCCACTGAACACATGACACATCATCAGCAGGACCCCAGGTTCACCGATCCCTCTGCTACTGGAGGTGATCCACACGGTCACACAAGGTAACACACCATTGCTGGGTGAACTGGAGAATAATAATAATAATAATAATAATAATAATAATAATAATAATGATTCCCTTATCAGTCCCCCAAGTGCCTGTGCTGTCTCAGTGTGCTATGGGCTTGTTGATGATCTGAGTTTTATGCTACATGTAATAATAATAATAATAATAATAATAATAATAATAATAATCATCTCATATATTGGGACAGTGCTTAGCAATAAACATTTAGAATGCAAATACACCAGATTTAGCCACCATTTTGTGGAGACACAAAATTTGCCAACCACAGGACCTGAATTTTTTACTGCCAATGAGAAAACATGGTTACCACTACAAATGCAAAACAGAACACCACAGTCCATCTCCACATGTTTTAAGGCTGTGCTGGACCCACTGATTACGTCATTGATCATTACAATAAAATTGTTTTGACAAATGCAAAAGCGATCATGTGACATGGTAAACTGCGGGAGAGTGGAACTGCAACTGGTCTGAGTCAACACGCAGCATAAGTAGGAACAGAAACTTGGGCAGGAAGTATATCAGGGACAGAGGGATTTTATGCCAATCTGTGTGGAGAGAAATACAAATAAGTGGCTTTCACAAAGTGGTCAGACCTAAACAGAGACTGCTGGTTCAAGCGCATCAAGTTGTCCTTGAGCAAGACCATGAACCTCTAGCTGCTTAAGCCCTGCAATGGAATGGTGACCGGTCCAGGGTGTTTCCCTGCCTTTCAACCAGTGACCACTGGGACAGGCTCCAGCATGACCCCGCAACTCAATTTCGAACTATCAGTTGATGATCGATGGATGGATGGACCTCCTCACTATCAAAATTGGTAAAGACATCAAACACGATCTGTCCTGTCGTTCATTATATTTTGTTTTTATTCTATCACGCTTCAGGTGTCACTGAGTGACATCTGAAGCGTGAGCTTTGTGCACATCATGTGTCCTAATGTTGCTGTAATCTGAATGAGGACACCTCAGCAACAAGGAGAAAACTGGTAGAACGTCCGAAAGACAATCACATGTGTTGAATGTCTTCAAACCTGTAGGTCAGTCAAACCCCAAGCAGGACAAAGGTGTTTTGGCAGATCAGCAGAATGGCGATAATGGCACTGTCGATAGTACTGAGACAGAGCAGAGGAGATCGATAGACAGGCAGACAAACAGACAGACACAGACAGACAGAGACAGCGAGACAAAGACAGACACATATATAGAGACAGGCAGAACATGTCACTTAGTTCGGCTTCAAAGCCTGCATTCTTTTCATAGTTGTGAATAAAACGTTTGGCCTTAATTCCATTTTCCCCATTGAAGAAATCCACGGACAGAAGGGAAACAACAGAAGAGCGAGAGAGAGAGAGAGAGAGAGAGAGAAAGAACCCTTCCACTAATTTAGAGTGATTATTGGTGTGAATGTTCTGTGGGGGTCAAATCATACTGGAGCCCCATAAAAAGCTTTGGCTTGTCCTGTAGTTAAAGTATACCAAACCCTGTGCCACCGTCACCCAGAGTTTGTGGCAACTAATGAAAACCACTGATCTTGCTGATCCTTCAGATGAACTAAGCAGGAGCAGTAGGCACGTTTACCATGAAGCCACGGACGCACGCTTGACTTCTTTATCTTCTCTTATTCTATTAATTTCTCAATCTGATGAGAGAACTGAGAAAGGCTCCTCCAGTTGGCCACACTAAATCTACCATAAACACAAGGTCTGGACCCCTGCAGAGAACTGAGGATATTGAAATTGGTAAGCATGACTTCAGTGTTTTTAATTTTGCGCAGACCTTCCTAGAGGGAAATGTGTCAGAACACAGGGAATCCATTTTTAGAGGAGCCCAACAGAAACAAGGACCAATTCTACTTTATCTAATCTCACCATGGCCTCACTTGTTTGGACTCGGTAACACTGTCACTCCATTGCTGCTGTAAAACGAGCTCGTCTGACTAAAACACAGATTTAACCTTTGTGCCCGAGTCCATGCATCGGCACATTTCTCCTCATCCGCGTGTGGGCTATATTTGAGTCTATGTGCATGTGCCCTTTAATTTTGCAGAATGTTTTTTTTTAAATGTCACAGCCCCGAATGAAGAAGCAGCATAATTTGTAATTCAGTCTTCCACAAATACACACGCGTTCTCCGGCACCGCTGATTGGCAGCCCGTGTTCCGTATCTGCTCGGTGAACCAACGGGTTAATACCATGAAGAAGAATATGAGTCTGCGTTAGTAGGCGGCTGCTCAGCCTATTTCCTCTGTGTGGCATGCGGGTTCTTCAGCACCTCTGTCTCATCTCAATCCCCGTGTCCCGAGAATGAGCTACGACACTCCCATCCCCAGTCCCTTTTATCCCTGATGGGCTCTGTGACGTGGTTATGGTTTTAGTCCTGTTAAATAGGATGATTGGCAGCTCTGGCTGTGTGTGAGTGGCCCGGAGTAGGATTCGACGCCTGGTAATGTCAGCCTCGCTATCAAGGAAGGACAAAATGGATGGCAGCTTGAGTCAATGTTGGTTATATTACATATGCCAATCCCAGGGTTATATAAAATCGGATTTATGACATCCTTGAGTATTTTCTTGATTTAAAATATAATCATGTTAGCTGACTTCCATGTATAACTTCCAGACTGTATTTTCTAGTTGTAGCATCTTATGCACCATAAATATTTAACACTGTTATGTTTTCTTTTTTCTTTTTGGAGTAATTAGATGATAAAAGTTTTAGTGGAAATGTGCATATAGTGTTCCACACAGGGCATAATGGTATGTCTGTCTATGGACAGCTGCTCTGAACTCATTCATGAAGCCTTCCTCATTTCATTTGCATTATGGGTGTGAACTCAAATACTGAACGTGAAAATAATCTAATTAGATTTTCCAGTGTTAGATCTGCAGTGTAAAACCATATTCTCATTCCAATATAAGCTCCTCTTCATAATTTAGATTCTTCTTCTTCTTAGGGACAAGTGAATCAATTCTTCTATTGGTTGCACGGTGGCCCAGTGGTTTACACTGTTGTCTTACTGCAAGAAGGTCCTGGGTTCGAATCCCAGGTCCTTTCTGTGTGTACTTTGAATGTTCTCCCCGTACTTGTGTGGGTTTCCTCTGGGTGCTTTGGTTTCCTCCCACCATCAAAAAGACATGTCTGTTAGAGTCAATACTCCTCTCTGTGCCCCTGACTGAGGCAACAGGAAAAAGAACTGGAATTGGTCCCCGTGTGTTGCAGCTGCCAGTTGCTCCTTAACAATAGGATGGGTTGAATGCAGAGAACGTATTCCATTGTAAGCATGACAATATAAAGTGGGTTTCTTTCTTTTCCCTTTTTCTCTGAATCTGTTGAAAGATAAGGAGGATTGGAATATTTATGGAAGAGTTAACCTAAAGTATCCCTGACTTGCCAAAAATGTCTACAAATCAATGAAAAACATCAGTATGGGGAACTTATTCCACACTGTAATTCAAATTAATTGGATATTGATCATATTTTTACAGTAAAAAGTGGAGAGGTTCCAGATTGATCAGAGGAGGGAGTGATCCAGCTATTAAATTATAGGTATCTGTGCTCTGTAGTCTACTTATTTTAAAAGGCATGATACCAGGCATGGGCACTACTATTGATATCAAGTCCATGAATACTAGGATGGCACCCAGAGCTTCATCTGTGCCCCCAGCCATAGGGTTAGTGGTTGTGTCAGGAAGGGCCACCGATGTAATATTTTGCCAAATCAGTATGCAGATTGACAAGAGCATACCGGACTAGATGAGGCTGCCATAAATGGTACCAATGGAAACTAGAAAACCTGCTGTGGCCACCCTGAAAAACAGGGAACAGGCCAAAAGAGGAATAAGATAGCTTGTCAATATTTTGCTAATAGCAAATAATGAGCATAATCAGGCCCAGTGAGTAGTAAGAAATAAAACAATATGAACATTCTCTTCATGTACTGATTCCAGTAGTCCTTCCCAATATGAGAATAAGGTCTTGTTATGCTCACTTTGAAGGCCGATGGTTCAAAGCCTATCCCACTGTGGCACAGCTCAGGAAGAACAGTAGAGAATGAAATATTTCTATGGTTCAGTACTACTGAACTTTACTCTTTACTTTTTATTCCCTTACAGTGCCCAATGACGGCTGAACACTTGAATAATGTCCAAACCCTGTATGAGTGATCAACAGCAGAGATAACCGGGTGCAGGGATAACGATGCATTCTTTGGTTCAGCGTGTCAAAACCAAGTTTATTTGGATGGAAAAGCACAAATAAATGCCGTGCATGGAAATCCACTCTCCTATTCATAGCCAGTGGGGCAGCTCCAGGCTGTACATCATGGTGACATCAAACCATGAGAGACTAAAGCTATTGTTTAGAGCCACGGCGGTGAATTGCTCATCTGCACAAAACAGGCCTGATTCTTCCTGTGACACAAGAGCAAAATATGGTAGGAATTAATAATGCAAAATGCAAGAGGGACAAGTCAGGGAAAATCCCACTGACTTGTGTGTCGATCGAAGAGAGATGACAGGAAAGGAAGGCCACTTTATTCAGTCATTGTATTCCTACAATGAAAGTCATCTACTGCGTTTAACCCATCCAATTGTATGGGAGCAGTGGGAAGCTGCCGTACCCGGGGACCAGTAAAAGATTCAGTGTCTTGCTCAAGGATACTTCTAAACACTTTCTGAAGGAGCCGGGAGTCAAACCAGCAACCTTAAACTAATAGATGATAGTTCTACCAACACACATGTGTGTGTGTGTGTGTGTGTGTGTGTGTGTGTGTGAGTGTGTACATGTTTGCCCATATATACAGTAGGGTTTGAACCCTCCAAGGGGCATCAAGAAGGGCATCCAGCCTTAATTCCCCAAGCTCCATATAAGTCTGTGTCCTGACCCCACAACATGGGGAGTAATCATGACAGGTATAACTGGAGCTCTCTGTACATACATTATCTAAAATCATAACAAAGTAAATGGACCTGTTCCGTATTCTTGTTCAAGAGGAAGCTTTATTGATTTGTCATTGTACACACATACAATGACATGTGTTCTCAGCATTTGACCATCCTATTATGTAGGAGCAGTGAGCAGCCACAGCACCCGGGCAGCAGTGAGGGGTTCAGTGTCTTACTCAAGCACACCTTGACATAATACTAGTAGGAGCTGGGGATCGAACCAGCAACCTTGATCACTGATTCCTAGCTGACTCACTCTCCCTCCTGAGCCATGCCGCCCCATTCTAACTCAGTTTTAACGACAAGCCTTTCTGTTGATGGACTCCCCTTCTCCAACCCATTTGCCTCGTGAATCGAAAATGTCTCATTACTGCTTATGGCCTGTCCAACTTCAGCCATTATTTTTATTTGAATTTCGGCTCGTTACACGTTCACACACTCCACATGTGACACACAAACACCAAGTCTATTGACTAGTCTTGTCTGCACGCACACAGAAACACACACAGTACACAGCCACTGTTTTATCACACGCTACATCCCCTGAGTAGCCCATTTTAAAGCTGGAACTGGCCGACAGACACAGGGAGAGACAGCACTTATCAAAATCTGTGAGCCGAAGTTGCGAAAGCTGGCAGCAGTGAGGGCCCTTATTTCCTCACAAACACCATCTAACTGCCAAACTCCCAGAGAGCCTTGCCACAGTGCTGTGTACAGAATAGTTCATTATGTCATCTTATATTATTCAAAATACTTAAATAAACTCCAGCCCAGGGAGCAGTCAACAACCACATAGCCTGGGTGTGATGGCAGTGAGGGGGAACAGGGTAGACAGGAGGCAAGTCCTCAGTAAGCATATTTTAGGGGCACAGCCATCTAAGCACTGTTAGTAATGATGCCTTCATTAGCCACTGGGACGCCAGGCGTGTCCCATGTGCTTAAGTGCTCTCTCTCTCTCTCTCTCTCTCTCTGTCTCTCTCTGTCTCTGTCTCTCTCTCTCTCTCTCTCTCTCTCTCTCTCTCTCTCTCTCTCTCTCTCTCTCTCTCTCTCTCTCTCTCTCTCTCTCTCTCTCTCTCTCTCTCTCTCTCTCTCTCTCTCTCTCTCTCTCTCTGTCTCTCGCTCTCTCTCGCTCTCTCTCTCTCTCTCTCTCTCTCTCTCTCTCTCTCTCTATCTCTCTATGTTTCTCTCTCTGTCTCTCT
>OMLC01046484.1:0-35330 GCA_900302585.1 Regalecus glesne
TTGCTTGCCAGTAGCCCACTGAGTCCGATGATGACATCTCTCCTCCTCAGCATTGTTTCATCATGATCAGAGATGCAAACCCAGAGGATGAGGATGTTAGAGAGCTTTAGGGTCTTCACTGGCCCCACTTTTACCATAATGTTGGTCCTGGTGGTGAGAGTTTATACCTGAGACTGCAGGGGCAAGGCTGCCGGAAACTCAAGACTGTCGAAAAACCACCCAGCATGTTGCTTTTCTCTCAGGGTGTGCTCCACTAGCCTGTGTCTCCATAGACTTCCCACAATGCACCGGGGCAGCGGCTGGCCATGAACAGCCTCCGGGGACCCCTGCAGCTCCGAGTTCCCCCACCACCCTGACCCTGTGTGGTGACAGGGAGGCCTGGCAGGGGTCTTGGTGAAAGAGAGGCTGGACTTTGATAGAAATTGAACAGTAATGTTTTTGACATCATTTGATATTCGGTGGATATAATGTTTACACACCCCTGTTGAAATGGTAGCTTTTTGTGATGCTGATAAAAGATAAAGAAATGAACCAACCCAAACCATGTCAGAACTTTTTCCACTTTGATTGTGAAAGGTAAACTGTGAAATAAGAGGAAAAACTAACTGAAAGTTTTTGGGGGTCAGTGTTATGATAATTAATTAATAATCATGATTAAAATAAAAAGCTTTGAAGTAAGTTGGTTGCACGGATGTGCACACCCCTAAACTAACACATTGTTGAAGCTGCTTTTGTGGTTATTATAGCACTCCGTCTTTACGGAATAAGAGTTTTTCAGCTTGGCACATCTAAACTTGGTCATATTTTCCCACATTTCTCAGCAAAAACATTCTGGATCCATCATGACGAATGAATAAAGTCTCTTCTTATGCTGCTACCTGGCCATGATCTTGCATGTCTGACACCGACGTCCGTGTATTCGGTGTATGGGTGAATGAATGTCCGCCGATCATTGACGATAAAGCGTTTTGAGCGGCTGTCGCAGCTAGAAAGCGCCATAAAGGGGCAGCATAGCTCAGGAGGTAAGGTGGTCATCTAGTAATCAGAGATAGGTGGTTCGATCCAATGGCTCCTGCAGAAAGCCCGTCAGGGTGTCCTCTAGCAAGACACGGCAGCCCTAACTGCGCCCCACGGTGGCCGAGCTCACTGCTCCAATACAATAAACAGGATGGGGTAAAATTAGAGAACACGTTCCATCAGCCTTGGTCGTGTGTCAATAAAACAAATCGAATCTTAAATCCAACAGAGCGGTCGCTAGGCTAGAAAAGCGCCATACTAAAAACGAGTCCGTTCGCCATGTAAACAAACACAACCCGTTTATTTACGTCGATGATCAGCAAATCATACCGGAGTGAGAGCGCTGTTCATTCACAGGTTTTATATATTGGCCATCTTCAGTGATACCTCCATAATAAAAGGGCTTAATATGGACATTGTGAGTGTGTGTGTGTCTGTGTGCGGGGGGGGGCATCTCCATGATTGAGCAATATGGAGAATAACGCGAGGCCGCAGCTCTGCCGTCCAGATGTGCGGCGCGCGTCAAACTACGCCCGCGTATGCGCATCAGAGAGAGGGGGAGACGGGGGGGACGTGAACACGCACGGCGCCGTCGAGGCTGAGAGTGAGCCGAGCAGCGAAACATGGCGACTTCAAACAATCCGCGGAAATTCAGCGAGAAAATCGCTTTACATAACCAGAAGCAGGCGGAGGAGACGGCCGCCTTCGAAGAAGTCATGAAGGACCTCAGCATCACCCGAGCCGCCAGGGTAAGGAACATGTTGTCAGTCGCTGCTGTCGCTGTTGTTGCTGTAAAGCTCTCCCGCTGTCTTATTTTGCCAACGAGCTGTCAGAAACACACATCAACGTGCGGCTAGCACCTTGGTGCGGATAGGTAAACAATAACAAACGACGCCTCCTGCCCGAGGTTGAAAATGTCTTCAACGGATGATTGTGACTGGGGGCAGTCGATGTGAAATAATTCCAATATTGTGGAAACCATCAATAGGGGGTTCTGCGTCCGGAAAAGTTGCCCAATATTGCCCCAGACAAGTGGAAAGGCAAGGGGAGGGGGGTGATTGACAGTGAGCGTCAAACCCCATTCGATCATTTTCCCGACGCGGGAAATTGATGTCATCTCTCAAGTCAAGTCTGGATCGATTTTTTTTAAAACAACAACGACCGGGTGTTGTTGTTTTTAGGGCACACGGTGGATAATGCCTGCGTCTTTGATCACGTTTATTATGTGAAACTTGTCAGACCAGGTGATGTAAGATGACCTGTGTAAGGTTACACAGCAGTATGGTATGACCGACATCCACATGGAAGATACAGGTGCACTGAAGACTGGCTTGCTGAACTACATCCAGAGTTGGAGAAGTCTGTAGCAGTGATGGTGGACTCTGGTCGACTTGGACTTACAGACTTGAATCTGCAGTATTGCCTACACTTGTTTATAGGGCCTTTTGCATGCTGTTTTTTTCCGTCCCATGGCAAACACATTTGAAGTGTTTGACCATGAACCTCGTCGTTTGCTATCTCCTGCTTTGATTGATCCCATAATCGTATACGGTATGGTATTGAGAAGCCTTAAAAGTGCCCCTGAGGCCAATATGTGGTATAGGGCTATACAAATAAAATGGGATTGACTTGAAATTGACTTTGTTTCTTCAGCTGTGATGTCCCAGTGTAGACCATAGACCTGATCATATTTACTCCAAACTACCCCCCTCCCATCTTTACTTCCTCCCTCTCCCTCCCTACGTTTCCTCTATTAGTCCCTCCATCTCTATCTCTCTATCTTTAGATGGACTCTCCCTTGTTTGCCCTCTCCCTGATCCGAAAATGTTACACATGTAATCCTTTGTCAACAGCATACGCATAAATCCATTAAAAAATTGACTCTATGTGCGATCACGGGCTTGTCAAGATACGTTGGTGATGCAGGCTCAGATATGGTTATTATTAGATTTTATGCTTTGTAAACCATCAATGGGAGGCTTGTGTCACAAAATTCAATTTCAGTGGTTATGGTCTGCCTAATGGGAGATGTAACTTGAGTCCACTTTGGAGTAGACAGTTGCGAGGTTTAAGGGAGTTTACCTTTGTGAATTCAGCCAACTATTAATGTTTCATCTAACTTTCAACCACATTGTTGTTATATTTTCCTAAGGGTAGTTCAGTAACCCTGTCTCAAGTCTCCATGAGTGATACACTGAACCCTTAACTGTTCCCTGGATGCTGCAGCTCCACTGCTACTATACAAAAGGACGGGTTAGATACAGAGAACAGATGTAATTGTAAGAACACAATGACCAAATAAAGTGGCTTTCCTTCTCCTTAAATGTTTTCCCTATACTTGAAACCAAACATATATCATCTATTTTTATGGAAGATGTTGTTAACTTCACTTTACCTCTGCTGACAAATCAGAAGTTTATCTGATGAATGGTTGTCATACAAATCAGTTAACAGTTAACTTGTCAACTCAGTTAACGTCATGCATTTTATTTGCTCAAACAGGGGATTGATGAAAAAAATATTAATCAGTTAAGGTGGATTCCTTAAAAGACCATATGATTGCAAGTAATTACATAGAATTGTGGAAAAATTGGGTTAAAGATGGTCAATTGCACACAGCATTACATGCAGTGGCCCAGCTCAGTGGTAGAGTGTGTGCTTCCAAGTCAGGCGTCATGTGTTTGATCCTACTGCGGGGATTCAGGGAGGACATCCGGCCTTCATCCCCCACCCTCCATTTATATCCGTGTCCACCCCCACAAGGTGGGGACTAATCAGGACATGTAAAAGTGGGCCTGGACCTGAGTAATTCAGGAGACATTGAGCTGTAATGATTTTGATGTTAATAGCTGATTCTTGTTATCGTGGATTATTTTTTTCATTGGTTAACATTTCCAGCTCATGCTTTTGCATAACTATGATTATTAATGCCTGGGGTCTGAATTATTAATGTGTTATAATCATTTCATTGAATGTATTTATTTGTGTGCTCCAATGATGCCTTTTTGTCTTTTTTGTCATTAGTTGCAGTTGCAGAAGACCCAATACTTACAGCTGGGGCAGAACCGTGGACAATGTTATGGAGGATCTTTGCCAAATGTCAATCAGTTTGGCAGCAGCACGGTCGATGCGCCTTTCCAGGTAAGAGAAATAAGCTTTATTCATTTTTCATTGTACATAAATACCATGAAATGTGTTCTTTGCATTTGACCCATTCTATTGTAAAGGAGCTGCGAGCAGCTGCAGCATCAAGGGACTAACTCCGGTTCTTTTTCCTCTTGCCTTGCTCAGGGGCATAGGCAGGAGTATTAACCCTAATATGCATGTCACAAAAAAGAGGTGAATCAGTTTAACCTCTTTTTTGTGATTTCCATACCTGGATTACTGAGGATACATCAAGACCTAATATGCATGTCTTTGATGAAGAGAGGAAACCAGAGCAACCAGAGAAACCCACACAGCTATCGGGAGAACATGCAAACTCCACAACTTTTAAGATAGGACCTGAAACAGAATTTGAACCCTTGACTTTCTTGCTGTGCGGCAACGCTGCTAACCGCTTCGCCACCTTGATGCCCAAGGGGGCCGTAAGGGACAGTTGACATAGATCACTGCCTCTTCACTTGCTCTGTATGCTAGCTTTAAGAGGAACATTACTCTATTGGGGATATTACAGGATAATTGAAATTCACTTACCTCTCACTTTTTATGCATACATACATATTTAAAGCCACACCGTGTTCCATATCATCATTACAGGGCACAATGTTCCATACCGTGCAGCAGTTTGAAATTCAATGTCTGGCTTCTGTGCACAAATGGGGAGCACAATGGCCCAGTGGTGACCGCTGCCTCAAAGCAAGAAGGTCCTGGGTTCGAATTCCAGGCCATCAAAGGTCCTTTCTGTGTATGAGTTTATACGTTTTCCTCGTGTCTGTGTTTGATTCCTGCAGGTGCTCTGGTTTCCTCCCACCATCAAAAAAGGCATGCATGTTAATACTCTCGTCCGTGCCCCTGATCAAGGCTATAGGATAATGACCTGGAGTTGGTCCTTGGGTGCTGCAGCTGCTCACTGCTCCTATACAATAGGATAGATAGGTTGAATTCAGAGAATACATTTCATTGCATCTATGTACAATGACAGTTGAATAAAATTCAAGATTACCAGTGCTAAGTCACCAGCGTATACAGTAATTTTAAAATATCCATGTGTCCGTGGTGGAAGTCAAACACAGAGCTGTAACGTGACTGCTGAGTTTATTTTGAAGAATGCGCAACAGATCATTGGAGCTAGTTTATCACCAAAGTCACATTTCAGCCAAATGTTCATCTCTAAAGTGCTCCATAATGAAACTACGTCCTTGACTTTTTTTTTCCACCTCATAAATATTTACGTTTGTGCAGTAAGCCTTAATCAAGGCAAAAGACAACCTTGAAAGTGGAATCTGTAATTGATGCACAAAGCAGATGTCTGCCTTGCCGCTGTAGTTATTATGGTCAGACTTCATAACCATTGTTCACTTTTATTACCTGTGAGTGAGAGAAGTAGCCAATACTGCACCACTTTCACGTCCTTTTGGTTGTCTCCATTTCTCCAACAAGGCCATGCTGTTGACCCTGTGGTGGGACGTGTCATGTTTCTTGTTGTCAGTAGAGTGCTTATGTTGTCACACCACTTTAAATAACCATAGTGGCACATGATGCCATCACAAATATACCCTTAATTATAGAAATTAGACCCTATTTTTTTTCTATTGAAGAGCAATCTACATCCGTTTGCTGCTATTGTATTTTAGAAGGCAACTCAAAAGTTGAGCTACGGGTAGCACGGTGGCACGGCAGTTTGCATTGTTGCCTCATAGCAAGAAGGTCCTGGCTTTGAACCCTGTCCCAGGTCCTTTCCGTGTGGTGTTGACAAGTTCTTCCCATGTCTGCATGTTAGGGTTAATACTCCTGCCTGTGCTCCTGAGCATGGTAAAAGGAAAAAGAACCAGATTTGGTCCCCAGAAGACACTGCAGCTGCTCACTGCTGCTATATGATAGGAGGGGTTAAATGCAGAGAATACATTTTGTTGTATGTATGTACACTGACAAAGAAAGCTTCTTCTGAAAATCAGCAGCACCATTTGCATTAGTCAGTTCTGTGACATTTAAATACTCAGAGGATCCATCCTAGAAAAGTTACTGAGTCAGAGGTTTACCTAAAAATAATCTAAACAAGTCCGGGGAAAATTCCGCTTGAATTAGTTTGAAAAGAAGTGTTTATAACATCCTGAGTGATTTGTTCCTAAGAAGATCAAACTGGAGGGCAGGGAGGTACAAGTAAAGTCTTAGCAGTTTGAGTCTCACAGTGGCAGACCTGTCCAACCTCTGGAGTCTTCTACTGATATTTTATTTGCTGTGATTAACCCATTTGATTCTCTCAGATACCATTCATATTCCAGAATTCAGGTCTGGACACGAGCAGAACAACACGGCACCATGGACTGGTGGACAGAGTCTACAGGAATCGGAACACCTCGCCCCATCGGAAACCCGTCTCCGTTGACAAGCACGGACGCCATATATCCTTAAAAGTCTGTCAAAAATACTATGAAAACCCTTCCCATTTTGGGATCCCTGGTGTGTATTTGATAGCTGTTTTCCATCAGCAGCTGCAAAGCTTTCTCTCAAACACTTCTCTTCCGTTGTCTTTGTTTGGCATGCCGTCAACACAACACTCATCATCATAGCTTGGACCTCACTATAGCAGCTGACATCTTGAGATTTCTAAGAAACAGATATAATTGGTTTACCAAAGCATGCAGCCTCCTGCTTTATTTACTTAACCTGAGTTTTCACATTGACAGCTGTCCATATGGCTCAGTATACCTGTCACCACCACCCGATACCAGTTGGAGGAGGTGAGACAGATCCCCACCCCCCTTCAAGGTTGAAATGCCTCTCATGCATGACTTTATTAATATAGCATTAGCTCTTTTTATTATCATGACAAACATTTCAGTGATATCATTGTGTAAGGGTTATGGTTTGTGCTCCAGGAGCATTACTCCTCCATCCAGCTATGAGAGTCAGATGGGGATCTTGAATATACCCTCCATGTTATAATATGCCGTGGTGTGCCACATTTGCAGCACCTTGTTGGCTTGGGCGTTTAGACGACAATTGTCCGTTGGCTTTTTTGGGGCATATTTTGTCCTTTTCCATCCATCCATCTTCAACCACTTTTCCGTAGTTGGATCATGGAGGGAACAGTTCTAGAAGGGGACCCCGAACTTCCCTTTTTTGGCCGCATCAACCAGCTTCGACTGGGGGACTCCGAGACCTTCCCAGACTAGCATGAAGATATAATCCCTCCACCTGGTCCTTTGTCTATCCTATGGGCTCCTTATTAGATGCCTGAACCACCTCAACTGGCTTCTTTCTATGTAAAGGAGCAGCGGCTCCACTCGGAGTCCCTCGTGGATGACTGAACTTCTCACCCTATTTTTGTCCTTTTATTTTGCCAATTTAAGTGGTCGGCTTCCTCGAGAATTCACCTCTGAATAATTAGACCTGTTAAGAGATATTCAGACTGCGCTAAGAAGAGTTGGGCCATAGGCACATTCGTGTTGCTCGGATTTCCAACAAGTCTTTCACAAACAGGGCAGTGAGTAAATGACAGTCAAACCATTGGTTGCTGTCTGATGGACTGATGCTCAAAAGCAGCATCAATTCACACACCATATTTGAGAACTAGACCAAAAACTGTTAATGCTATTATAATCTTTGGCACTACTCATTTGCGAAGATGGCAAATTACTTCATCTAGGTCCTTGGGCTTGCTGACTGCATCCTGTTTGAAACAAAAATAATCCTAAATAATCTCAAATAGGGGATTTTTGCTTTCTGTTTTTTTAACTAGCTCTGCCAGGATTACATTTGTTGAGGATGGCTGGCGCAGGGGATGGGGTAATATATCAGCAATTGCCGATTGCCGGGCTGATGATGTCCATTAAATTTTTTTTGACATGTTGCCCAACCCTAGTTCCCAGAGTATTAGCACCATGCCTTCATAAATCAGCTCTTCTCTAATTTATGGTTGCACTGTGCCATTTTTTATTTCTTGTGCTGCAGGACAAACTCGGACTCGGCTCTGCATCAGAGCACGATGACTCCTGCCCAGCAGGCCACTTTCACAGTTGGCTCTCAGGAACTTCAACCCAAACGAGGTATCAGAGTTCTCCTTTAGAAATGCATTGGGAATCAGCTTTGATTTTCTTTTAAGTCACCACATCTCATGGCCTAGATATACCATACTCGGTATCAAATGAAGTGCATAAATACAGTGAGATATGCAGGCTCACACCATCTATACACTATATGCTAGTCCTGATACATATGAAATAAATGTATATCATTCATTATTCTTGGGGGATTTTTTTGCTTTTGCAGGTGGTCTTATATACGGAGTCCCCCCCGCACACACACACACAGTTTCTCTTTATTGTTCAGCCCAGTGCCCTCCAGCGTCAGATAAAAGACTTGAGAACAGGCCTTTGAAGGCAGAGTAAAAAATGACTTATGGGAAGGTGGATCTAAGTGGTTCCCAGTACAATGAATTGCAGTGCTGGTTATTTTCTATGCAGGCACACTTTATTTTTTATTTTGATGAATCAAGGCTACAGTAGCTCAGTAGTAGAATACGTGCATTAGCGAATGGCAAGGCAAGGCGTTATGGGTTCGATCCCACTGTGGGACATCATGAGGGGTATCTGGCCTTAATATCTCATGCTTTAAATGTAAAACTGACCTTTTTTAACATCTAGACACTGCTTGGCATCTTCATCATATTCTTAATATAGCTTATAATTACATTATATTTATCTTGTCCTCTTTCAATATTCTATTTTTTAAATTGTGTTTTATTCCATTCACACATCCATTGTATGTATGTGTGTCTTAGGAGAGATTCTGTTGTTCTCCCTGAGGTTACTTACTATTTTTCTACCTGTTCAAGTTTTTTTTCCTGGTCCAATCTGAGGGTCTAAGGACAGGATGCTGTACTGCTGTAAATCCTCCTGAGGCAAAGTTGTATTTTGTGATAAAGGGCTATCGATCTGTCTATCCATTCATCGTCAAATGCTTATCCAAAGCTAGGTCAGGGAATCATGCTGGAGCATATCCCAGCATTCATGGGGTGAAAGGCTGGGAAACACACTGGACAGTTCACCATTCCATCGCAGTGCTTGAGCAGTTTGGGTTTCAAAGTTTTGCTTAAGCACACATTGACACACATTCTGCATGGGTCGGGGATCAAACCACCGATCTTCTAATTACTAGTCAACTGCCGTACATTTTAAGCAATACCGCCTCTATAGTAATGGGCAATCAAAATAAAATTGACTTGACTTCGTTTCCCATTTACCAAAAGGAAAATCTGACTTTCTGTGTTTTGTGTATTTTCTGTTTGTTCATTTCAGAGACCCAGTATCAATACAGGTCCATACAGTCTGAACAATTGCTGATTCACCCACATTATAGACTAATCCCCTGCTTCTTTCTCTCTTTACCCTCAATCCAGTTCTCTTGCTCACAGTTCCGGGGTCAGAGACAGTGAATCAAGACATGGATGAAGAGAAACCAATAGAAAACTGGGATTCCAAAAATGTAATGTACTCCCACACCCACAAGAATATTTATGCTAGTTTCCCCTGTACTTGATCTAGTAATCTAACTACAATGTTGTGTATCTGTTTCCTTAAGAATGATTCACATTCGAAACCCTGTGAAGTTCCTGGCATCAAGTAAGTATTTTAATCTATTCTGAACATAGGACATTATTTTTCCTTTACATGATTACCATGTAATTCATACCATAAACTTTGCTCATGTTGTTTGAAGTCTATGTGTCCGTCTCTGCCGCTGTGTTTTCCATACTTCTGTGGTGTGTCCAGCATATTCCCATCTCCAGACCAGGAGTCGACGGCCTCAGTGGCTCCAGCAGCCCACAACACTGGTGGTTCACTGCCCGATCTTACCAATATCCAGTTCCCTCCTCCGCTCCCTGTCCCGCTGGACACGGATGAAGCAGCTGCCGCCTCACTCACTACTTCCAACAGCACAGGAAACATGGCTAGCTCACAAGGTATCACACTCCCACCACCAGAGGGTGAATTGTATAAAACCCAGTTTAAGCTCTTGTTTTCTTTTTGCCGGTTAATTAATTCAAATGTGGTCACCGAGGGGGATCGGGTCAGCTTGTGTGTGTTTGAGAAAAAAAGAGATTGGAGAGGGGGCTGCATGCATTACTACCTTAAACAGCCTAATCCTACGGCCTCAATCATGCCTCATGGAGGGCCTCTTCTATATGTGAGATTTCTTTCCAACCATACTCCAGCTGATATCACTAATAAACTCACATTCAAAAGGGGGATATTAATTTATGTTATCAGTGGGTGTAGTTTTGTGCTGGTAGGAAAATGTGCAGGTACATGGTCTTCCAGGTCACATGATTGTTAATATCACGGTCCTAACCCATTGATATGCAGACATGTAGGCCACTGTATCTATGGCTCTGACTATGATTTGTACAGCTATAGAATATCATAAAGCTTCATGCTGTAAGCCATGCAAACAGTGCAAATAAATGCACCTTGTAAATATCTTTTGGTCTCTCTTTCCTACTATTATCGCTGCTGCCATGCTGCCAAATCTGCATGCACTTACTGCTACAGGTTTAAATGTACTTTCTTCTGGTGGGAGAAAACCATTCTTTCACAGGGCCTTTTATGTGCATCTAGTAGGACTGAACACCTCTCAACCCACAGTAACCATGGCGATGCAGTCCGAGCAGGACAACATGATGCCGCTTATGCTGAACACAGGCGACTCTCAGCAGCACCAACCCTTGCAGCTCTCCCCGATGCTCTCGCCCCCACTCACACTCTCTCAGGTAGAGCCCGGCGTCTCTTCTCCCTGCCTAGTCTTGACCTTGAAAATCTATCCCAATTCTTAATGGCTTCATTTCTAAGTATTCCCAGTACTTGACAAAACCACAATGGCACCTTTTCCTTTTCAGTGTTTGTTGGTTTATAATCTTTATCTTTAATATTTATCTTACATTTTTCATAAAATGTTGTAATAAATTACTGAACGGGAATAATAAATAGATTAGTTTCCCAACCAACCTGCATTTTCACCTGTTGTTTTGTACCACCCAGGCGGCCATCAACGCCATGGCAGTGGAGCAGCAGCTCTCTCAGTATGCATTCTTTAACCAACAGTCCTCCACACAGACACATCAGAGCCAGACAGTGAGTCCCTCTCCAGCTCTTTTTGTAAAGTCAACAACATGAAAATTCTCTCATTGCTCCCATACATTGTTTTTACCATATTATTTTTAACATAGTACACTATGTGTAAAATGTGTTCCTTAACAAACGGGTGGTCCTTGCATCAGTATGGGTAATTTTTACCAATGTGATCCACAGTTGTCCTTGGCAAACCACTGGGCTCCAATTCAACCAGGATGACTAAATACCATACAGTGATGTTTAGTGCAAAACAACAGTGAGAATGACAGACACAAGACATGGGGCAATCGTGTGATCGTGTGTGAAATGAATACACAATCTTATCGTCTTGGCTCTATACACAAGACATGATTAAAAGATTCTCCGTCTGCTTGGCTAAATACAACTTGAGAACTTTCACACACATACTGGTTATATTTGTAATCTTATTACATCAACCCACACTGTGAGAAGGCAAGTCCCATATAAATCAGGATATTCAATGTAGTGTTTTGTATACTTATCTACTGTGCCTAGCTTGTGAAAACCACATGAGGATATTTTGTGTGATGGCAGTAAAAATGTATCGAATGGCTGTCTATTCATGAAAAAAAATTGTGATTAATATAATTATGACAATTATTTTTTTCTCTCCCTGCAATTCTGTGGAGAAAGGGACATCATTTTTCTGTAGAAAAATCTGAGGCACATCAGAATGAAATGGTGTCTGCGTGTGTATATGTGTGTGTGTGGGTGTGTGTATGTATGTCTTGTCCTTCCATTTTCTCAACAATCGTTCACCCGATCAACCTCACACTTGACATCTGTATTGATGAGGACCCATGGAAGTGCTGTGTCAACTGTGAAGCTGTTAGGATGAGCAGTTGTTATGAAAATGGAGGGACATATATGTATACGGACAGAAACGTTCTACTTATGGCGACCAGATGAACGAGGCCACTCTGTTACTGTAACCCACACTGTGGTTTATAGGGGGGATTACACCCAAACAGACACTGCACTTGTATTCATAAAGATGGAAAGATTAAATAGATTCAAGTTTCATGAATAAAAATAGCATAGCTCTCTGCATTAACTAAAAAGAACTTGATCGCCATGTCTGCACACCATAGAAGGAGCTATTGCTTTGCTTCATCAGCAGACAGGCCTGAACACACTGTCCTCTCTTTTGGTACAGAACCAGAGATCATCCTCAACATCAGGCAACCAGATCTCCTCACAGCACAACATACCTATGGACATCGACACGGTGAGCACCAACCAACACCTGCTTTAGTTCTTGCTTTCGTAGATCAATCGAATGCATTGTGTAGTTGTTGTTTTTGTTTAAATGTAGAAAAACAAAATGAGTTTGCTGACTTCCATGTGTTTAACGCCCCCCCGCCATCCACTGCAATGTCAAATGAACAGTGTTATTGACATGTTCTTAAGAACCTGTCATATTAACACAATTCTTCAAATGTTAGATGAGTTAACACATGAAAGCCTGTTTTCAAAGGAAATGATGACATGGATCTCGCTGTTATGCATCCTTAATATCTTAGTCCTCACCTCTTTTGTTTCAGGCGATGTCTGTTTGGATAATTGCTCAACAGAAGTGCCCTGCTGTTACCTCATTTCACTCATACTTTCCATGTGAGGTCAGGGAAAATACAGATCCACTGCATAGGGCTCGACATTTTAGAGAGCTGCTTTTTGTTTCCAATTCTCAACTTATTTTATCATAAAGAAGAGGTTTTCAAGAAAGTGTCAAGTACTGTCTCACCTCGACTGCCTTAACAATGTAGCGTGGCCTGGTTTTGGAAACGATCCCAGCGCCAGTTTATATTATCCTCTCGTGGATCTGGACTGTTTGATCATTTCTCTACCTCTTGCTGCTTTGATAGCTTATTGCTCATAGATTAGATGTTTGGTTGAACCTCTGTAGGTTTTGAGAGGGATAAAAGACTATCAGTTCTCTTCTCCCCCCGTAGCTCTGATATTGCCCCATAGTCTGTTGTTATCCTTGATTGTTTCATATATCTTTTCTTTGTTCCATTCATCCCCATCCACAAATATGGCATATAATGGCTGAGGACAATCCAATTTTTGATTGTAGTAGTAACTCACATTTTCAAGCAGGAAGTAAAATGCATTTTACAATTCTGCCTTTGATTGTGTTGTTCCAAATGACTGAATACTTAAATAGAAAATGTTGCATAATGATGGTTTTCAACCATGTTTCAGTATCAGGTGTTGTGGTTCCATTCGTTTCACATGCTTGTATTAATAGTCTTCCTTCCCCACCAACTGGATCTCTTAGTTGCAACTCTTAAACATTACATTTCCTCCTACGGATCTTGAGTTTACCCTGTTTCTGAGCTGTAACCTCAAATGAAAGCAATTTTTATAAATATACATTTTTGGGGGTGTTAGAAAGTACAGTGAAGATGTAGATAGGAAATAATGGAGAGGGGTATACATGATGTGCAACAAAAGTCACTGGCTGGATTCAAACTGGTAACCATGTGGTATGTGCTCCAACCATTCAGTCACAGAGGCGTCCCAGGTGAAAGCAAGTCTTATAGAAGAATTTATATTGCACTGATTGGTCGACAAGGAGCCTGATTTCCAAACTCGTAAGATAAAAACAAAATGACAGGCCATCCAGACAAGGACTACAAACATCTCATTGGACAAAACACAAACACATCCACACACCACAGATGCCGGGGAGGGGATCACATTCTCAAAGGGATTAACTGGAATGTATCCTCTCATATTAGGCCTGGTCCCTACAGCAATACCGCTGTATGGTTGGATCCTCTGCCAATCAGTCTCCAACCTCCCCTGTCTCCAATCAAGGCTACTCACCTGGAGGTTCGCCTCAAGTAAGGGCGTTTGAAACTACAGTGTGTAAGAACTTCATGCACTGCTGATTCATAGTGCTGTGGTTGTTGGCAGGAGGGAAGCTAAGCTGTTCCCACACTCAGATCTAGACAAAATATGCAAATGCATAAATCATTTTGGGGAATTCACCATCAAAGTGTTATTTTTCATTTTATCAAAAATTATCATCGTCCAATTTTTTTTGTTTTCTAAGTATAATTTCCTTTTCCTATCTCAAAGGCACTTAGGTGCCATTTTGCCTAGGTCTGACAACAAATCTTGTAGAGTAGCTGTGCTCCAGCCCAGACCTCTCCCCTTCATTTCCTGCTGCTTCAGTGGTGTCTGTGCCCCCACCCTCCCCCCAACACTGTAGCCTCCGTAGCATTAGCCTCTCCATTAGACTCGACACTATTGTTCTCTGTTTGCTGTTTATTAACTCCTCTTGTTTTTTCCACTTAGTGTATTCTCTGTGTTTGCAACTTTTGGGAGGTCTATCAGACTCGTGACAATACCTCAAGTGCTGGTAGTTGATTGAAAGGAGCACATTAGAGGGATGGTATCCCCCCACATTTGGTTTGTAGTCAGGGATGAATATATAGCACATTTGTTCATATATCCCCTCTTAGTACAAAGTTAGAATAAATGGTCCTCTTCTCATCGTAGGCCACTTTAAGGTAAGCCAAACAGAAAATCATCATATGGTATGGAGCATGGTTGTTGGAATATGACCTCCAGATGGAATTGTGCATTACAATTATTGGGTTTGAGGGAGTCATCAAACTATTTGTTGACGAGAGAATAAGGGGAAATAAGGCATCTCTTGCTTGTACTTGAACAGGGAGTGATATTTTGTCTATTAGAGATAGTGAGGGATCAAGAGAGAGACTAAGAAAGAGAGAGGGGGAGGATAGACTGTGTGCAGGGTTGTAAACATGTTTTCCGTACTGTTTGATTTATCCATCGATTCTCTCCCCTGCCGAAGTGGCTCACTTCACAGTAGCAAGGCTGATAAGCTATGCTGTGTTATCCCACTCGGTCATGTGGGGAATTGGCAGAATACATAAATAATTTAGTTATGAACATGGGAGGAGCATGGACTGAGAATATGATCCAATTACTTATACATTAAGAGCCCGCGATGAAATAGAAGAATTCTGTCTTTTATCTACACATGGACATTTAAAGAAGAAACTTCAAAAAAATGTTGCCTACACTGGATGAGTCAGTAGCGAGTGAATTAACCAAGAAAGGGGATTATGTTGTCAGGGATTCTTTTCATTTCATTTGTACTTCATCCCATTTGGCTCATGTTAATTGAAACTCAGAAGCCAGAAAGCCGGAGATGGAGTTCACCTTTCAAACAAAGCCCTCTTCCATCCATAACATTTCACAGTTCTTTCTGTTTCTTGTTTGTAGTGTATGATTCAAGCATTTATGCTATGATCATGTTGGATTTACATAGTGAAAAATGTGTACATATCAAATTTATATTGTCTACAAACCAATCAAATATAATTTCATTCAGGTTCGTAAAGATTACACAGTTGGCCTGCAGCACCACGGTGAATAACCAGCATTCCTTTGTTCAAGTGGCTCATGGTTTGGTTTACTTATCCTTCCCCCTTTTTCATCCCAGTTTGGCATGTCCGTTTTCTTTCTCTCCCAAGTCCCCCCATTACATGGCCCCTACAGCAGTTGGTGAGGTCATCTTCCACACTCATCCTAATATATGTGGATCCAACCGACTGCTTCTTGTTCAAAGCTTGTGGCAGATTGTTTCTCTGGGGAGAATGTGACAAATGCAGAGGCTCATGTCATTACCCCCAGATCCACCCACAGCTGCAACAAGCACCCCGCCACCAGTAGGAGTTTTTAATTGCAATGGTGGGACACCAACCACTCAAGAACATTGCCAATTATGCCCCTTTAATCCCCTAGTCATGCAGCTGCAAAACCGGGACTCAAACCATGAACCTTAGCACTGTGATGCTAACATGGCGGGGTCTGCAAAAGTAATGTAGTTTCTGTGCAGTGTAAGGTGATAACACCGTTTGTTGTTGTTGCTTTTTTGTTCTCTTCTGTACAAAAAAATTCATAGCCCAGCAAAAAAGCACATTTTAAATTCAACACACAGTTACTATATCCCAGGTGATGAATGTTCTTATCATTTCCTATCTCTATTATTCTGTTTGTTTCTTAAAAAGAGGGGGTCTGCTTGTTGTTGCAGCACAACTCTATACTGGGCAGTATGTTTGCAGACTTCTGTGATCAGCAGTTCACATCCAGGCAGGTCAGTGGAGTCTCACGACAGGTAGGAATGCAGCGGTCAAGCTCCATCTCCAACAGCTAGATGCTTAAACATCACATATTATTAGAAAGTAGTAGGGATGGTGCTGTCCTGTATCTCTTCAGTATTACATAATTTATATTGAGTTAAATAATGTCATTATCGTTTGGCGTCGATCAGAGAAAGCTAGACTGATATTTTAAAACTGACTGACTGTCTTGATGTCATTCATGAACCAATGTATTTGAAAAAGCTATACAATTTTAATACTCTTCTTTTGGTCTGCTATGGTCATCAGCTGGAGCAGTTCAACATAATTGAAAACCCCTGCAGCTCAAACAGCTTTTACAACCAGGCTTCCACCCTCAACTACTCCCAGGCAGCCATGATGGGTTTGACTGGGAACTACTGTAACCTGCAAGATCCCCAGCAGCTGGCCTACAGTAACCATGGCAACATTCCCAACATCATTCTCACAGGTGCTGCTCTGTTTTGTCAGGTAGCTCACTCAAGTCTCATGACAAGTGGCTAGCTAGATGGAGAGCTGAAATTAAGGCTGTTTTCTAAATGTACTCAAATTCATCTTTTCTAAAAATCCCTTTTCCCACCCAAATTCCCTGAGTTGCCCATGGCTGTGGCCTTTTGATACCCCTCTAGAATGTAGACAGGAAGGAGAAAGCCGTAGCATGTGTGTCCTTCAAGTTACATGACGACTAGCCCTCTCTATTTTGTACATCATGGTCTCACGGGAAAGTATGGTGCTTGGGCGTTGGAGGAGAACGAAGCGGAGTATTTTCCCTTCACTTTCTGCAAGATGGCCCAGAGGGGGACACTTATGAACTCAGAATACTTTATCCAACCTAACCCCTATACCCATGTGAGGCTTAGCCAATTATGCCCCACTAACTATGGACCTCTGGCCATGGTTGGAAACAGCACAGCTGGGATTTGAACTCAAATTGACCTTGTGTTGATGTTTTTCCTTTCTAATATAAGATAAGATAAGATATTCCATTCTTAGTCCCACAAGGGGAAATGTTTAAACCAAATCCAAAACCCCAGGGTCTAATGCATGCGCACACACTGGGCATCCTTTATCTGGATGACATAAGATAATGTGTTCTTGTACACTGCATAGTTGATATAGTATTCTACAGAGGACTTTTAAAAGGATTAAAAAAAAAACTTTGTAAAAAAATCAGCAGAACATAGAACTTTTATTGGCTGGGGAGGTAAAAAAAAGCACATAGAGTTTATTTCAGAGGGTTAGTTCTAACCCTATCAAATGCAGATTCAAATTTGCATTTGTTGACAAAATGGAACTTGATACTCTATGCTAGCTGCCAGCTAGCTCACCCTTTTAAATATTAAATTCTGTCCATACATGAAATGGGATATCGTCATGCTGCATCATTCTTAAAATGCACACTGAGAGCCTGGCACACCATCTCAGGCTTTAACCCTCTCACTAATCCCAAACATCCTTACTTGCGCCGTCTCTCATTTCCAAAATCGAAATGTTAAGTCGACATGACTGGTTTTCATGTTCTTTTTTCTTATTTCATCACCTTGAGGTACAGTTCCACTGATCCACTGCCCTGACCCACTGACCCTGAATGCAATATATCTATGCTGTATAGAGCTAATTATTTGTAACAATAGCACTATCAGTTAAAGTTTTGTCAGATAAGTCAATCCTAAGAAGTTTAAAATAATTGTAGTGACTTGGTCTTTTTTTAATGGACTTGTTCTATTACTTGTTGTTCTTCAGTGAGTGGAGAGTCTCCCCCTAGCCTACCAAAGGACTTCACTGGCTCTCAGTCCACTGACGTCAGCTTTGACGTTGACTCCCAGTTCCCACTTGATGAATTGAAGATCGACCCCCTGACGCTTGACGGATTGCACATGCTCAATGACCCAGACATGGTCCTCGCTGATCCGGCCACAGAGGATGCATTTCGTCTTGACCGGCTCTAACTCGTGGCAGACGCACATCCATTGGTGTGTGTGAACACTGCTGCCCTTAGAGGAGCAAGGGTCCTGTGGCCAAGAAGAAGGGCCCGTTTTGGGGGCTTACTCTCAGCTCTCCAGAGCATCCATTCCACACCATCCCCCTCTTAAACACATTCAGAAACCACCTTAGAAGCACTTTGAAAGGAAAACTTCAGGAAAACGGATTGAATTTTCTTCTGGGACTGCTACCAGCTTGCAGTCTCACTTCAGAAGGGGGAAGATGGTATTGGATGATGGAGAAATAAGTTATGGTAGGAGTCATTTTTCATTATGTCGCTAGTTTGTGCTAATTTTGCATCCTTTGTTTTTACCTTCAATGCAAAAGTTAGGTGAAGGAGGCTTGACTGAAAATGTCATTTGGGCTGAATGAGCCTGGTCTCTCACAAACTGTTATTGATTGACCAAGCTATGCAACTCACCTCTCAACCCTACAGAGTAGCTTGATGACTCAAAGGAAACACCCAAATGCTTTTTGGTGTGGTTAATATCAATCAGGCTCTGTATTTTCACCCCTCCCTGTTTCTGTATCAAGCATGTAGCTCTAAATAATGTTTTCACTTCTGTTATCATTCAAATACTAATCTTCTTATTCCCCTTGTGGTTTGTCTTGGAAGCCAAATATTCCCTGGAATGATTTGGTGACAGTGAATCATTTTGCCACATCTTGTCAAGTGTCAGTTTTTCTGAATTCTGATTTCAACCCTGCAAACAGCAATCTTCAGTTATGCATGAAACCACAAATCACTGTGCTAGCCTGTTTTTGCCTTATAGATTGACATTCAGTTTTCACAAAGATTTGGACGTTATGTTAATTGGAAGGTAAAAACAAAACGGAAAAGCAATTTTTGCAGTTTTACAGTTATAAATGTGGTTGGCTTTATAGCAAATTAGTTACAGTTCTGTAGCCAGATTTTCAAGATTTGCATCAATACCTGGATGTTTCTTTTCAACACTTTATTTTTTTCAGATCCATTTATCAGTCTAAATCCAAATGATAATGCATATTAAGGAGATCAATTTCAATTCCATTGTAGTGAAATAGATGTTTTCTAAAATCTTTTGATTGTGTGGGATGTGATTGAATTTTGTATAATGCAAAATAGGGCGTACTGATTGAGTGATAGGTTGACTGAGTGACTGAATGATTGAGCACCGTAAGGTACTACAGATGAGCATAGTTGAACCAATGTGCAAGATCATTTCAGAATGCAAAGTGTTTGTGCCATGTCATTTTTCTTTTCACACTTTTGCAATGTACAGTAAAATTTATTCTGGATACCCCTGGTTGGCTTTTGACAGATGTATGCTGCACATTATTCCCCCTATAGGAGACCAGGCAGCCACCACACCTTAAGTACATTTAGTCCTGATTGAAAGAAGGGGTGTTTAAGGGAGATAGGACATGAGGGAAAGTGCTGAGAAAAAAGTACTGGCAGGATGAAGTAGATGCTAATCCTTAGATGGTATACTTGTGGGAAAAAAATATTTTAGGGCTCAGAAGATGACAAGAGGACCAATTGAATGAGGGAGATTGTGGCCTCAATACAACTGGACCACTCTTGTGAATTTGAGCTCACTGTTGTTGGAAGATGTTGTTTTTCAGGACACTTAACCGCCTCTAAATTAAAACACTGTTGATGCAACCAGAATGTAATTAGATCAGACCTGTACAGTATGTTGTCTTCATCTTCTCCTCTGATTTCTAGCCTTTCTGTACTGTAGGACCAAATAACATTGAGGTTACTCAATGCTTAAAATCAAATGGGATGGGGCACATTGTTTGTGTAATTCATTGTCTTTTTCGTTGCATTATTACGGTATTTGATATTTGTGTGTCTTTGTCACTTGTGCATATCCTCCATATATTTTTGGCCTTGGCTTATTTGTATTGTGTCTCTGGTTCTGCTGTGATTTTGAATTCATGTGGCTTTAAAAAAAAATCATTAGCAGTTTAAACTATTGTCTGAGTGATCCCATTTGATTCATCCATCATTGTCTTCTGTATTTTACATTGCACTTTACTCGCCAAATCAAAACATTGATCCCTTAGAGCTGCCGTAGCCAACCAGCCCATGACTGTTACCTGCACCGGACCTGTTCCCCTTGCATACGATCCAGCTTGCCTTCTTATGAAAAAGAGACAAAAAAATAAAAGCAAGTGTATTTTTGGATGAAAAACAACAACAGATAATCTATTTAAGAGGTAAATTTTTACTTAAGCGGTGATTATTTTTGTTAGCTGACAAATATAATGGTGAACAATTTGTATTTTTGGATGGAGGTTAGTTAGTGGTGATACATCTTTATTAAATCAGTACACTTGGTCATAGTTTTGTGTTGCAGCTTTTCCTGATCCCAGCAGACTGCTTGAGATCTCAAGAGAATGTGATATACACCACAAAGGATCAATTGTTGTCAATAATTGGTTAAAAATGGGTCTAGTCATGACCTGAAAGTATTATAAGCCCAAAGTGCACGTTCCTTATCCAGACTTCAAATGGGCCAATCAGACATTTCCAGGATCTTATTAGTTAATCTATGCCAGACAACACATATTTATCCAAGGAAGTATCCAAGTTGCAATGCAATCCTCGCTAAAATGCTGCTACAGAGGAATCTAAGTATGGCTGTCCTTCCAAGACATTACATAGAAACATCTCTCGTGCGAAGTATGAGATCCTACACGATTAAATAGGTCATCCCTTTAGTGGGTAGCGAAATGCTCTCCAGGATATCTCGGAGTGTATGTATGTCACAGTTTTCTGATGACAGCCTACTCCCTATAGGTATCGTCACAGAGAGAAGGAAAAACAGGCCAATAAAAGTGATCGCATCAATTTAAGCATAATCTAGGATGCAGATCCCTCCCCTTTTTTAATAGTTCTGAACGTTTGCCCATGTAATGAGTCTCATCCATGTTTCTGTTTGTCTGGTTCCCTATCTCTTTTTCTTTTTTACATACGCATGTGAATAAACCTTATGATTTCCTGATCTGTTACAGCATGCATTTCAAGTCTTCTGTTTTCGCTATTTGGGCTGGTTTATTATCTCCTAAACTGTCTGTGGTGTTCTTTTTTTAAAGGAAAGTCATGCAAAAAAAATAACAACAATGATTTACTCAATCTATGAGAGCGAATGATGGGGGGACTTTTTAAAATGGAGTCTGAAGTGTTTTGTTTTATTGTTTAGTAAAATAGTGTTTTGTCTGTTTATTCTGTGTCATCTGTAGGCTGTGTAGCTGCTACGTCGAAGCTAAAAGCATCAGATATATCAGTCAGCATTTTATTTAGACACTATTATTTGGTACTTATTTTTTTGCACTGCAGTGTGTGTGTGTGTGTGTTTGTGTGTGTGTGCGTGTGTGTGCGTGCGTGTGTGTTTGTGTGTGTGTGTGTGTGTGTGTGTCTGTGTGTGTGTGTGTGTGCTTATGTGCTGTACAACCCCCCCAGACTTTTTATTATGTGATGGAAATTATATAGACTAGCTGTTTATATTGCTTTTTGGTGAATATAATGTTTTATGTGCTTTCTGTGATGATGTCCAAATGAGAAAATGCACTGAGAACATTTATCTACTACAATCCATCATTGCTATTGTTGTTATTGTTATTATTATATTTTGATTATTTCTTCTGCTCTCTTTAAAATTTGGCGAGCCTAAAGCCTAAAGATCTGAAGTTATACACACATTGAGGCCTGCAGACCCCTTTTCTGGTAGTCAATCTGTTATCTACATGTTTTTTTTAATTTTTGTTAGGATGTGAACGATTCTGACTAATGTGTTAGCAGTTACTGCCACCCTGTTACTGCACCAATGTTAAGGTGTACATTGTTTGCGTTTACAGAGATCACAGTTTACAAAAACAAGCAGTTAGGGGGCGTCACTGGGGTGACAAGACAAATATGATCCACCCATGGTATATTCCTGCTGTTGTTGAACTGAAAATAGAGTCAGTTATACAGTGGTAATATAGATGATGAAGAAAAATCTGTATTTCTTTGTCAAATATCGCTAAGTTGTTGCTAACCTGACATGCTATGCCTACAGTTCAATATGTGGAACCTTTGTTCAATACTTGTACCCACACGTTCACTTCCGTGTGTCTGGTCCCTCTCTATAAAGATACCTACTGCCTTGAACCCCTCCCGAAATGACATTGTTTTTCTGATAACTAGCTTCGATTAAACATGCTAACATAGCATGTTAGGGCTAACGACAACTTAGTGATTACACAATGTACGTATGTGATTTTAATACATATTATAATACATATCAGAAGTACATATTTGACTGTTACACACATATTACCACATACAAATGAGTCTGTTAAACATATTATTAATGTATAATTGACTGTGTTACACAAACGAACACTTGGGAGTAGCTTCAAGACTCATACGTGTCTCCCAGTAGCTTTACAGTTACAGAGATTGGACCAATCTATACAGCAGTCGTATTGTAAGGACAGTCAACTGGTTTTGATTCACGAACCTTTAACTTAAGGACACGTCCCCTGAATTAACCTGAACGACATAATCTTTGCAGTTTGCAATCGGTTTTAGATTCACTCCATGACGCTTTGTAACTAACAGAACCACAAACCAGATATTTGTTCCATGCTTAAAGGGCAACATTGTGGAGGCCAGAGTAAGCGAACCAGTCCTTTAAATATTTAATTTATCTTTTTATAATCACTTGAGATAGTTTTTTTCCCGTTTCAGATCGTTTTGTCCTCCTTAGTTGTTGGGGTATGTCTATTTTTCTCTTATCAAAACGAGGTTTTATCAGGCTACTTTATCTACCTTCGTATATATAAGTAGAGCTTATATGAACTTGTTATATACGTTTGTTTACATTTATTGGAGTTATTTTACCACTTAAATCCTGCAGAGCAACTGCAAAGATGTGATTGACGTTTCCTGCCCAATGGCTGAGGAATCGTCCCTGCATGACACTTAATCACAGAATGGCTCATCTCTGGGAGAAAAATGCCTTGACCTGGTATGTTTTACCCTCCGCGAGTACTTAGCTCTGTTAGTGTTCCCCGAATCCGCTGTCAGCACACTAATGTGTCATAAGTATGGCTTTTTGTAGCTTGCGTAACTTTTAATGGTCGCTTTTAGGAGAAATTAGACCTATTAGAGTCAAATCGTTACACTATAGGCCTATAGATGTGACTTGTTTGCGTGACAAAAGATGGTACCAAAAATAACTTTTTTTTTAGAATGAAAATAAAAAAGTTGGGAGACTTTTATTTCAACCAGAAAGATGAAAATGGGGGTCGAACGTCGTTTATATGTGATCACACTACAGAGTAACAACCACATGGGAATATAAGAACTGTATCTTGTGCGCGCATTTTGAGGACAGGCCCACTTGCTGGTTCAAGCCTCGTAACCATGGCAGCTAAATTGTAAGACGTTATTTTCTTTCTGGGTACGGTAGGACTTTTCAAAACACTGCACGCTAGTGAATTTTACTGCAATGTCAGAGGACGCAGCACCCGTAGTGCTCTCACAAGCGGCAGGACACATGATATGCCCATCAAATATGCAAAATCTAGTGTTCTGCAGCACAGCTTGGCAAGCCGGTCTACTTATTTAAGCCAACCCTTTAAAAAAGGAATGGATTAAAACTTGTTCTTCAAATTCAGCCTTTTTCTATTTAAAATGTCAAATGGGAAGAAAAAAAAATTCCAAGTTGGCTGTATAAGTGTGCCGTATTTAAGATGAGATAAGCTTCTGTTTGAATCGTACCTGATGTATTTTTCTTGTGTGAAGGCTTCTGTCTTTGTAACTTTGCATTAATATTTGTTAATGAAAGGAGATAAAATATACCTGAAATAAGAGAACACGTGTTTTGGATTTGATTCTGTAGAGTGATGGTTCGAATCTCCATGGGCACAATAACACATTTGGCGTTGTGCAGAGGACGTTGGTTTTTGAGCAATAGTGTCATCTGCTGGTCAAATGTGGTAAAATGTTTTCAGAGAGTACAACAGACCTCATAAAACAGATTTTTGCTTTGCAACCTGTAACATTGTCCGGAGTCTCATTTGACAGCCTACTTTACAATATTAGTGATAGACACACATCTTCTTCACCTTCACTCAGACACAGGTTGTAAAATATAAGATTTAGTGTTTTTCCCTAGTAAGCTTAAAACCAGGATTTACTGCCAAGGCCCAGAATGGGTGTTTGTTCGGTGATGGCCTGACCTCCAGAGAAAGGTCTAGGTCTAGGACGACCACCTGTGGGGATCTGTCATTTACAAAGGAATACACACAATACATACAAGGCTTACTACATGATGACTCATAAATGACAAATGTTGTGCTTCCTGGAGTAAATTCAAATACAGATAAACAGATGTACATAAAATATGCATAAAATCATAGAATCCAAGCTGCTGGATAGAAATTGATTGACAATTTTTGTGAGATCAAGTGTTTTCCCATTAGTTGTTTTAGGCCTGTTGAGTTTGTACCGTTCCCTGTGCACTAATGTCAACAATGTCAATGCCACTTTATCACAAGGAATAAAAGAATCCTAACTAAAATTAGAACATTTGTCCACAGTACACAAATTCTTACCTCCCTTCATTGGCTTCCTATCCACTTTAGATCAGACTTCAATGTCCTTCTAATGATTTATAAAATCCTAAATAGTCTTCCCCCATCATACCTGTCTGATCTCCAACTGTACTTTCCATCTCCTGCTCTCCTCTCTCAAAATTTAAGTGTGCCTAAAGTTAAGGAGAAATCATCTGGTACCAGTGCCTTTTCTTTTCAGGCTTCATTCTTGTGGAATAACCTACCTTCTGCTTTCACACAATCGGAGACTGTTGACTTCTTTAAATCTCGACTTAAGACTCGTCTTTTTGCCGTAACCTAAAATTAGTTCCCTTTAAATTGAGTGATTCACAACCTATACTGTATGGTGGTTGGCTTTTTATCTCAATGAATCTACCGAGCACTGGTCTGCCAATGAGATTATAGAGTATAGATTATTAACTAATGTAAAATGTTATCTTCTCCCAGATGTCTTTTCTCTCTATGAATGTTTTCTCCTTTCTCTTATCCCATGTATGTGAATGGTTGGATGTATCTCCGCTATGTGTATGCGTAGACTGTCCTCCTCCCAGGTCTCCATGGTTACAGTGGTCACCCCCTGGACACTGCTTGCCATCTGTCTTATCACATTTTTATATGTCTTATAAATCAATTATCTCGTCTCAATGGTATATCCATCTCTCACTTCAATGTGTGACTACTTTTTCCTCATCTCTTCTCCTATGCATATGAATGGTGTGTGCGTGAATGATATATGGATGGTGTCTCCCCGGTGTGCATGTTTAGTCTGTCCTCCTGCCACGTCTACATGGTGATGGTGGCCCATGGCTCAGGTCCTACACTGTTGGAATTTTTGACACGGCTTGGCATCCCCCCATCATATTCCTTATTTATTTATTTTGTAATTCCCTTATAATTCTGTTATCCTCTTTTAATGTTGTCTTCTGTAAAAGCCTGGCCTGAATTCCTCATGCTTGGTAAATGTGAGGCATACATTGTAAAGAGGTTTGAGTGGTCACTCAATCAGTAAAGCACTATATAAAAATTAGTCCATAATGAGACCATCTTGGGAGAGAGATCTCTCCTCTGTTGCTCTCCCTGAGGTTTCTTCCTATGTTTTCTCCCTCTTAAAGGGGGGTTTGGTGAGCTTTTCCTTATCTAATGCAAAGGTCTAAGGAGAGGCCGCTGTGTTAGTCTAAAGCCCTCTGGAGTGAATTTGTGATTTGTGATAATGGGCTATACAAATAAATGGACTGCTGCTTTTATCTTAATAGGTTGATGGCGGTGATTGTTCTTGTTTATGGTGCATTACCACCACTAAATAGAACGGCCTTTTATTTGGGAATCTAACTATATATTCACAAGTAAATAAAAAAATAGAGAAAATACATATCTAAAATTAAAATCAAGTCATATTCTCTACCAAGTTTTCGATCCTAGGATATAGGAAAAAAATAGACAATGCTTATCCTTATAACTTCTTTGTATAAGATCACAGAAATCAAGTCTTAAATTTGTTTCTTTATGGTTGAGAATCAAGTCCTGTTTCCTAGCATCATATATCGGACAGTCAAGCAATAACATATTCCAATATTTCTTCTTCTTCATAGAATTCACACCTTGCTGTATTAGGAAACGTCAGAAGCTTGTTTATTTCGCTTGTCACAACCACATGCTAACACTGGTAGGCGCTCTGACCCCTTTTGTTTTCTAGTGTAGATAGAAAAAAAAGACCAGATACAATCACCACTAGTTTTGTTCAACATAAATACAACATTATACGACAAAAAGAAAAACACTCTACTTCTTCGGCATTTTTAAAAACATTATTGACATACAGCCCAATCCACTGTTTAACAATGTAATCCTAGGATAATAAAAGGGGCCAGTAAGAAGAGAAAAAGATATTGGATTACACTTCTAGATTCCATTCATCTCAGAGGTTTCGATGAGAAATAGACTGTCCTTGGTGAAATACAATGATGGCGTTGACACAATGTCCCACTTGAATTTGTCAAATGCTGTGATTTATGGCTTCTTAATGACACGTTATCAAGAATGCCCCACTACTTGTAAATTGTTGGATCTCGTAATATAAATAGTAATACGCAAGAAGACAACACAATTAATTCCGCCTGCCTCGTATGGAGGCTGGATTGCGGAGGGATGCTGTCATGTTCAGAGATAGCAGCACGTAATCCTGGACTATCCCGATGTTTTCACGATGTCTGGTCCCCCTAACTGGGGATCCCTGAGGACTTGGGTTGAGCACCACATGATCTTTATGAGTATTTTTTGACTATATTAATGATAATATCCTTGTATAGCAAAACGTCATACACTAGTATGGATAGGACTATGCTATACTTTACTAATACTGGAGGTGGTCAAGCCACAGGAGTTGGATGAGCAGCGAGGTGGTCGGTCGGCTCGGCTACGTTCGCACGTCAAAGTCAGCCGTCGTTTCCCAGAATGCAGCAGGAGGCCGATGAGATCCGGCAGCTGGTAGTGGGTTACTAGAGCGCCGAGCGGGCAGCAGCGGACGGTCAACACAGAGCACACGATCCGACTCCATGTGACTCCACACTCACTCACCGACCCTTCTACCGTACGTGCGAAATGAAAATGCGACGCTCGGCTGCCTAGCACACTCTCACCAGGGCTTTTGACTTTGATCAAATCACCCGACTTTTTAATTTTGGAGGATTCCTCCCACCTTCCCCCCGGATCCCACCGAACAGGCAATGACAACGGTCTCGGCAACACCGCAGCAGATGAGGGACCGGCTGCTGCAGGCCGTCGACAGTCACAGCAATGTGAGTGAGCTAACCTAGCGAGCTAAACGTTAGCTTGTTTACTTGCTTCTCAGCAAACTTGTTGGTTTACAGGCAACCTAACGCTTTCCGACGTCATGTCGCCGAAATAAATGTGGTAATCTTGATTTATCTCCCGGTTTAAATGAGAGTTTCAAATGCCTCCCCTATGGACATTTAATAGAGACAATAAACGTTTGACTTGACAGCTTGCAAACTAGAAACGGTGTTACCATGGTTAGGCAGTCATCTACGTTAGCTTACTAGTTGTTAGCCTAGCCAAAACAGAGGAACAAGACTGGCCTATTTGATGGAAACGAGCAGGTTCGACTAACGTTAGCGGTCAACATCATGCCCACACCAACGTCTCTGAGTTATTTCCTCTCCTTGTCTCCGTGTGAGTACTCGGCTATTCGACCATGGTACGTTGAGATGCGCTCATATAGCACTAACCAATTGGTCCAACCTTTCGTGTCCGGATCAGTGCTAATTTAGCTAGGTTAGCTACGTTAGCTGTCACTCGAGAAATAGTTGGAACCTTTCCCTCCAAGGTAAATGTTAGCACTAGCCAAAGCACAAAATTAACCGCTTCATCCTTTTTTTCTAAAAAAAATGCTCTTTTTAAACTGTAAGTAAAACGAATAATACAGACTGTCACAGTTGCTACCTGAATGTTGGTTTTCTTACTCAACGTAACGATATGCTAGCATATACCAGGTTTACTGCATCTTACACAAACTTTTTTTAATGCCAGTGCAGACCAATTGTGTATTTTTGCAGTTATCTGTGTTTCTGTAGTTGACTTTTTTCCGACATCGTTCTAAAATGTCAGACCAACAAGTACATGTAAGCTACACTAATGTTTGCTACCTCGTTGAATGTCCCCCTGTACTCATAACACGTTAAGGTATGAGTTTTGTCTTTGGTGTGCTGCCTTTGGCAAGGGCATTCCTTATCATTTCCTTTGTTTGTTTGCAATGTTTTCTTGCCTACTTTAGGGATGTGATCAATGACCAAAGAGTGCTTCCAATTTAATTGCATCTGTGGGCTATTATACTTGGCTAGTAAATCACAACTTGTTCACAATTTGAACCCTAGTTTTATTTAACAGGAAGTATTTGCCTAGTCTACAAAATGTCTCCTTTGTTTATGCATTCATTTTCACCTCCTCCTTTACAGATTGTCAATATGGTGGTTGTCTTAGAAGTAATTGCCTATCTGGAAAAGTATCCTATCACCAAAGAAGCACTTGAGGTAAGATGTTTGAGTTAATGTAAAATTATTTAATACCATTTATAGAAATATCATCTAATCTCCCTCTGTTATCCAAATAAACTGTACAGGAAACTCGACTAGGAAAGTTGATAAATGATGTGAGAAAGAAAACCAAGGATGAAGACCTTGCCAAGCGTGCCAAGAAACTCCTAAGGAACTGGCAGAAATTGATTGAGCCAGGACCAGCTGAGACTCAACAACGTGGACCACCTGTGGTTGTTCCTGGTTCTACCAATGGCGGTTCTCACCCCTGCAGAACAGAGCCTTCTCCCCCTGATGTCTCCGTTGTGGGTAAGAGTGTTGTTGAGGTCAAAATCAAAAATGATGTTCACAACACATACTCACCAAAAGCAGAAAAATCAAGCAGTCGCAAGCGCCGGGGAGATCAGAGAGACAGTGGAGTCCACTTACCTGAAAAAATCCCCAAGGTGGCCAGTTGTGAAAATTCAGTCTCATCACCCCCTACCAATGGGATCACAGGCAGTCCTGACTCCCTTCCAGACCGGGAGATAGTTCCATCTCCTGATAGATCTTGGACAGAGCACCTTGAAAATGATAAACACAACAGAATCCCTATCAATGCTGTCAAGCCTCGCCCCAGCTCCCCTGGAGTTGCCAAACTACCTAGCACTTCATCTTTGATCAAGGTTGCTGTGATGCAACAGCAAGCAAGGATGGATGAAGGTGGAGGTGGTGTTGGGGGAGGAGGGGGACATTATCAAGCCAAAAGCCCCCGTGGCCTCACAACCAGTCCCAGAAGCGCAAAACAAGAAACAATGACCAAGCGCTCTTTGGCATATGCACCAAAAGGGACACATGTCCCAAGCCCATCTGTGCTGGAATCTCCTTTGCCTTTCTCTCAGCCTTTAACCTCTTCAGCACAACCACCATACGGTGATAAGCTGCCACATTCTTCTCACAGATCCTCCTCAATGCACTGGGCCAGTTCGTTAGAAGTCCCTTCCCATTGCTCACCACACGACACATCTGTGACACTGGAATCCCCATCAGTCTCCCCTCCCAATCCCAACTCCCAACTTTCCCAACACAACTCAGAACTTCTTAGACCCTCCTCTGAGGTGGCAATGGCTGTGTCTGGAGATTCAGAAGGAGCAGCCATCTCCAATTTGGAGCGAAAGAGGAGGAAGAAGTACAGATCTAGAGACTACTCTGTCAACCTGGACGGCCAGAAAATGGAGGACACGAGTAAGCCTGTGCGGTTAAAAGAGCGCAGGATAACCTTTGACCCTGTAACAGGTCAAATCAAGCCCTTGGTACACAAAGAACCCTCTCAGACAGAGGAAGCCCCAACACCTGTCCCTGCTGAGAGGACAGAGATCTCTGTGCAACAGTCCCCTGCCCCTTCTGCAGGTCCTGCCTCTAACCCTTTCCAACAGACAAACTGGAAGGAGCTATCTAGGAATGAAATCATCCAGTCCTATTTAAACTTTCAGAGCAATGTGCTCACTTCCTCAGGGGTTCAGGCCCCCAGTGCGCATTTTTTCATGTCAGAGTATCTGAAACGCGAAGAGAGTAACACTGTGGAGGCACGGAATACACATGTTCTACAGACGGACGGCCCAATAGGGGATTTACCAGGTGTGAGCCGGGAGGTGACAAATGAGGATCTGAGAAGGATACACACTCTACATTGGCAAGGAGTAAATGGTTGTTATGATACCAAGGGCAGCTGGTATGACTGGACAGAGTGCATATCATTGGACCCTCATGGGGATGAAAGCAAACTGAACATCCTGCCATATGTTTGCCTAGACTGAGGAGCTTGAGAAGGAAGCAGTCCTTTCTTGCCCCTTTTCTCTCTCTCCAGAGACAAGATACTTCGTGATTTTGTTTGTCCACTGTGAGTACTGAGAAAGCCAGAACTGCTAAACTCCCACCTTGCCTCTCCTTCTTTCAACAACAATTGAGATTTTGGTACAGAAATATTTTGAAAAAAAAAGAGGTCTGTTTGTCAAACTAAAGGGCTGCTTCTGTTTAATTTGTTTTAAGTTAAAAATAAACACAGGAATGATGAGGCCCTGGTTTGCAGCATGCTGCTACTAACCTAGTAGGTGAAAGAGGTTTGACAGTTTTATCTCAACCAGCTTGGGGTGCAAAAAATATGCCAGCAGTCTTCAATGTGTTGAAGATGCCTCTTGTGCATAAATTATTCCCCATTTCTGTCTCCGATGTTACTGTTTGGCCATTTATCCCTTCTAGCTACTAACAAGGAATTACAAACTAGGGCTCTGTTTGAGGGAAGGCTGGGGTTTAGCGGTGCTGACCATGCTATGTAGGTGCCCAGGAAGGTGTTACAAGAGTTCATCTAGCACAGGTAGAGCTGAACATGCCCTGGAGTGTGGAATACTGGAGCATATTTGGCAGTTACAAGAAGCTTTATGTGAGATAGAGTAAATTATAAATTTCTTATCATGTATGCATCTATTTATTTTTACCAGTTTTTTGTGGGAAGGTTTATCAAAACAAATGTCTAAAAAACTTTTTTTCCCCTGTTTGAATAACAATATTGTCTACCTGTTCTGTAGTGCTAAAGGGGCATGACATTGTTTTTGCATGGTCTTTCTTTAGGTTTAAACCAATACATCCATTTGGTCATCAACATTCCATACTCCACCCTTCATATTTTTTTTTCTCCCTCACTCTCTCTTGATCATTCTCATTAACACTCGTCTCCTATTGGTCTAGGCCATTTCACTTGTCAAAAACAAAACTCCCTACCAAATTAGCTGGTATCAAGGTGTTAAACCAAACCTGCATCTCTTAAAATTTGTTGATGGGATGTACAAAAATGTATGTTGCACCCCACATTCATTCTCTTTTCAAGCATAGTATACGGAAGTGTTGAATCAGATGGTACTGACGTATAACTAACATTTTGAGGTATAAAGAACTATGCTGAAACTCGCCATTCCTTTTTTTGCCTCATGGAAAAATTTTGACAAAGTTGAGCACCCTCGGTGAATACAGATTTAAGAAATTGGTTTGCACAGACACACTAATACACATTTTGTTAGTAATTCAATTATTGACATGGTCAAATGTGTATATTGAGTGATGCTTAATTTCCATGAGTTTCAGTTTGGTGTACATACTTGGTTTAAACACTTAACAAAAGTTCCTTGTGATTCTTGTTTGGGAATTTAATGAGATATGTAAGGTTGCTTTTTGAGGTATAATTTCTTTTCCATGTTGAGAAAATAATCATAAAACTTCAAGAGAGAGATCGAGAGAAAGCATTGTACATCGGAAATTCTTAGTTTCTCCATTTGACAAAAAGATTAGTTGCTCTGCATCTCTTTTTGTACCCTTCTTTCACAACCACTTTTTCTGACATTTGAGACTTAATTTAAAGGTCAGCAACATACAACCTGTGTATCCATTCACTCAGTCATTCATCCCTACCAATGTGCCTTGGTAAATGGTAAATCTGGATTTGCTTCCGCATAAAACACGCCTGTCCTTGTAGCTAAGTTTATGTGTAAGAATTCCAAATTCCATGGTTGATATAACGCTGGTATATGCACCGTTTACCTTTTTTGTAAACACTGATCTAATATGGGTAAAATTGCAGACAATGAGACACTGCACAAAAGGAAAGTTCGCAATAAAGCAAAGTGCTAAAGATGGTTGACAAAGAATCTGGTCTGAGTATTGACTGGGGCATCTTTATTGTTTCAGTGTTTAACAGCGTCTCTCAATTGTTTGGAAAATAAAATGATCTAAATCCTCTGCTCAGTTGACAGATTTGTGATTTTGTTTTGAACGTGTACTTTTTGGACTTATTTTACACAGTGTGTTAAACTGGTGTTGACATGCCTGGAATGCTGTACACGGTGTTGTGTTTTTTATGTGTATGTTTTGTCCTGTGAAATCTCTAAGTTGAACATACTCAAATGTCCAGAGGAAGGATAACAGATTGTACTTGCTGCAGTTGTCCACGTGGGGGCACATTTTATCAATGTATTTATTCTTAAAAGTTAGTTTCTCTGGTGACCTACAAGCATTTGAGAAGAAATGAAATTGAAAGGTAGCATTTCATATTTCTTTTTCTGTGGACCAGTGGAAGGATTCTAATCACATTCGTCTGCTATGTATGAAATTGTTTAATTGTGGTACGGGATCAGGAGTATAGACCGCATGGTCGAAGGACTTAAGCCATGTACACCCAATAGGCCCTCGAGAAGGAACCATACTGTGATTCAGTGTGTTAACCTCAACAGAGGTGTATTGGTGTTCCAGCCATTACCTCATATCTTGGCTGGCACATTGTGAATCACTCCATGATGCACCTGTATGATGTGGTCATCTGCAACCTTTCATCCGACACTTCATACAGCGATACTTATGACAAGTTCCTCCTTGCCTCATTGGTGGCCTAGCTTATCTCCCTCGGTGAACAGATTTCGATACATTCAATGGGAAGCCCCTGTTTACTACCTGACAAGTTTCCCTGAACCACCGTAGCTCCTCCTTCGGCCCCTCATTACACCCAGGTTAATTTTTATTTCAGTGAAACTGTGGCATTGTCAGATGAGTAAATTAAGTAAAGATTCCAGGTGTTTGATAATATTGTTAGGGAAAGGTTCCACCACCCAGAGATGATGCCTAAAGCTGTATTGTCCTCAACTGGGTGGTAGACTGGTGAAGTACACCATTCAGGCAAAACATTAAAACTACCTGCCTAATGCGTAGGTCCCACTAATGTCACCAAAAACTAACCGACCCATTCAGGCATGGACTCTACAAGACCTCTGAAGGTGTCTTGTATCTGGCGCCAGGACGTTAGCAGCAGATCTTAACTCGTGAGTAGGGGCTTTCATGGATCAGACATATTTTTCCAGCACACCCCACAGATGCTGGATCAGACTTAGGTCTGGGGAGTTGGAGGCCCAGACAACACCTTTAATTCTTTCATATTCCGCAAACCATTCCTGGACAATGTGCAGAGTGGCAGGGTGTAATGCCCAGACACCCACATAGTGTAAAATACCAGGCTACTTTCCTGCACTGTTCCACAATCCAGTTCTGATGCTCACATGCCCATTCTAGGCAGGGTGGACAGGGGTCACAATGTGACCTCTGACTAGTCTGCATCGATGGAGTCCCATACACAGCCAGCTGTGCTGCCCTGTGTTCTGACACATGTCCACCGAAGCCAGCATTAATGTTTTCCGCATGTTGAGCTGTAGCAGCTGTTCTGTGGGATCAGACCAGGTGGACTGAACTTTGCCCCACACGCTTATCAATGAGCCTTGGACACTTGTGACCCTATTGCCAGCTCACCGGTTGTCCAATCTTGGACATGTTTTGGTAGGTACTGATCACTGCATACCAGCAACACCAGGCAAGACACGACACGACCCAGTCGTTTGCCGATCCCAATTTAATCCTTGTCAGAATCACAGAATTACACTTACCCATTTTCCCTGCTTCTAATAAACAAACTTCAATGTAATAAGCCTTTAGGGAGGCTCAGAGGTCAGTGACAGACTCCTACTAACACCCCCTTTGATAAATCCCACCCCAGTCATGGCCGGATGTCCCCTGTCACTCATGGATGGATGGATGATGGATACTTCTTTGTCCCATAAGAGGATACTTGTTTCCAATGTTGTATGCGGCACCCCATACAGCAGATACATGTATACATGTATAGAGGTCAGGCAGACCAAAGAGTTCAGTGACTTTAGAACTTCTATGGCAGATGTAACAAAAGCTTCTTTAAAGTGGTCTGTCTCGAGGTAAGGGACCTGTACCTGAGACCAGATGGAGGCCATGTGAGGAATGTGTTAAGGGGGTGAGTGGGATCTGTGTCTCATGACGTTGCTGTTGAGGCCTGTTAATTTGGTGGGGGGTTGGAGGGCCAGATGAGTCTGGATGCTGCTGTGCCAGATGTGGATGAGCTGGTTCCCATCCGTGACCAATAACATGGCGAAGAGGGGGAGTACAGAAGCAGTTACAGTAGCATTGGCTGAAATACAGAAAGGGCCTCGAGTTTTATAATGGCGAGAGAGCCTCTTTGCTTTTGGCGCCTATGGATGATCCATCGTATGACGGATGCTCCTCCGCCTAATTCCTAACCTACCTACCTATTATCTCCTTTTCTGAACACGTATGCAGAGGTGATGATCGACTAGAGCTTTTTTAAACTCAACTCTCAAATTCCGCAG
>OMLC01046485.1:6877-41315 GCA_900302585.1 Regalecus glesne
ACCCACCAGGCCTCTCCAACCCTCCTACTCAGTCCCTAACCACACCACAGGCCAAATAAGGCTCGGTGCATCTGATATACATCTGTCGCATTGAGGTCTAGACATTGCACGACACTGCTTCACACATGCACACTGTGCCTAATACCCACACTCACAGATGGTTTGATGTGTGTATGCAAACACATGCACATCAGCACACACCTAAAAACCACAGGTTTGCCTTCATTTATCAACTGCATGTGTACTTACACACAACCATCCATGCGTGCTCACAACCATACGTACGTGCAAACAAACGCTGACCGTTCAAAAGATGTCCGCAAATGTGAGACGGGGCAAATGAAAAGACAAAGAGATGCAGAGAACATCTGGAACTCTTGGGACGCTGACATGGTCAAAACACATATGACCTTTTCAAAGTCTAATCTATCCCTTTTGGATCTCCATATGGGGTGATCTGAGGCTTCACACATTAAATCAAGTGACAGACTAAAGCTTGCACTACTGGAGTGACAGGACTAGAATGTATTAAACATTTGAGGGAAAAATAGTTGGCTATTGACACGAGCTAGATGTGTATAAAGTGATGTCACCTGTTGCTTCATTAATCGAACTGGTTCAATTCAGGCCTATTCCTAATGCACCCAACAGTATGTGATGAGTTTAAACTGCTTTTTCTTTTGCCGTAGTTTCAACCCTTTCCAGTGGTGTATCATCATTTTAATTCATGTCTTATGTTCTTATTATGTATTTGGGAAAATTCTCATGAAGGAATCAGATCATGAGCCTCAGGGAAAACATTCTTCCTCCTTAAGTCAGCTAAATATAAGATGGAATCCTTCACTCCCTATACACCCACTAGTTAACTGTGCTTGAAACTTGGGTAAAAACTCAAAGGAGCCTATGAGAAGTTTAAAGGCTGCTAATAGCTCATGATCAGCCATCTCTTGAAGAAGTGCCACAAGGCAGATCCAACCATTGACATGTTGCAAGCTGGCATGACTCAAAAAGCAGGTCATTGATCAGATAGAACACAATATCACCTTGGTAGCATACTTCCAGATACAACCAATATAATGTGACCTCTTTTGGCTCTTTTTTTAGAGGGGGGTCATTTCTCGTGAGCAGCGCATGAGCAAAAGAAATGAGGCCACAGCCTGGTACGGGAATATCTAATTGGCAAGTGATGGTAAGCAAGTGTGAAGATGGAAAAGGAGCAACAAAGACGTAAGGGAAATGTAGAAGCCTCCAGAAGCATTTGCTGAGAGGATGTGGTATTTAAGGAAAAATAAATGGAAGACTGTGTTGCTTGTTCTTCAAAGGTGGAGTGTAAAATAGAAATGGGTTGTTTTTTTTACCCTTCTTTAATCTACATGCAATGGAAGGAGCCCAGTTACCTTGCTTGGAGGCATTTCAGTAACAGTTACTGAAAAAAACAAAGGAACATTCTTTATTTATTACCCATACCCAAGTTCTTCCACTTGGGCTAGAGATGCAAACTGTCGACAACATAATCAAAAGAATGCTTCTTTAATCTGTGGGATGTGACCATGGAACCTACCGCCATGTCAAGGAGCAGTGAAAAATCAGCTGGAAAATATTCTTTTTTTAAACAATATGGGTCCGATTATTGTTGTTTTCTTCCATCGCACATATCTGTTGTGACATCATACTGCTCATCCCACCCTAATTTTGGAGATCTTGGGCACACCAACAATGCTAGACAAAAGTTTATATCAGTTTGTTATAGGGCAACTGTCTTAACAAGATGAAGAAAAAAAACTAAAACTAGTGCCTCAGACTGTGTACAGGGTTTTCCATTATAAAGAATATGACTTCTCCATTGCACTGGCTAGGCAGTTAGTTCAGTAGCACTACTCCCTACAGTAAGGTAAAGTAGAAGAACCACATAGCTTTACAATGGCATCTAATGGGGCAACCAAGTACAACCATCAGAAATATTTCAACAAATCCAATTTAACTCAATTGTCAGCCAGATATATTTAGATGTGAAAATGAAAGTGCAGGTTAGAAGTTATTGCCAATTTTATCAATGATTGATTCCCTTACTAAGCAACTTCTTGGTTCAACTAGCAGGACTAACCAGCCTATATGTACCATACTGATGGTAGTAGTAACCATCAGCCAACTTCCTAGCCACCACAATGTAGAAGTCACATATAATGGAAAATCATGTACACACCATTGGTTATGATGTAAACATACATCCAAAATGCACGATTCCAAAAACTACAAACATAATAGAATAAAAATTGTATTAAGATCCAGGTTGTAAAAATAAAGGCAATAATTCTTTTACACAATATTGAAGTAACTAATGAAATCTACCCATCACTTCCAATACCATTAACATGCACCAATTGTAGAGCCACGATATAACATGAATGTCCAGCTCATTTTCAAAGAATCCTGCAACGCCTAGTGTTTAACAATCACATGAAGTGTTTTATTTTGGATTATTTTATAATGAAATTATGAGGCAAATTCAGATTACAAATTTAGCACCCCACCATGCTTGAGAATAAGTGGGAGTGATATTTTTCACATAGTTATTATAAGCAAGCTGTTTATTTTTATTATTATATGTGAGTGGATTAGAAGATGTCACTCATGGTGAGAACATAGCTCTTGTGTGATGGGGAATCTGTTACCCTGGCTATTTGTGAGATGGTATGAGAACGTGGTCTGGATGTGCTCCTATGCATCAACAACATATGGCCTTGGGATAGTGGTAAACATTAGGTGACTAATGATCCCCAAAAAGAACAGTACATCAACATCATTAAGCCTACATTGAGGGGTAAATTAAAAATCAATCTTCAGAGCATCCTAACAAATTTTGACTATAGAGCTATTCAAGACCCAGGATGTAAATATTTACCATTTATTACTCGCTGATTGTTAGGTTTCCATTTAGCCACTTACTTCAAGTGGAGGGGGGTTATCTTGACTGCATACATGAACACGGCAAAGCACACTCAGTTGGCTGAGGCATTCTCAATTGTTCTCTCTCTGGTCTCTGCAATACATTTTTGTGTACATTGGCACAGAAAATAACCATAGTAGTATGAGATTACACGGCTGGCAAAGCTCAGGAGGTGGAGCGGATCATTAAGTAATTGGAAGGTTGCTGTCCTTGAGCAGGACATTGAACCCCAACTGCTGGATGGGCAGCTGCTCCTCGCATGAGTTAAATGCAGAGGACATAAATGATTTTAAGAACACAATGACCAAACAAAGTGGCTTTCCTTTCCCTTTCATTCTCTTGATCCTTTCGGTTTCTTCATGTTGAAAAAACAGTGACTTGGTAATAGTAAGAAACGAATTTGTATTGTTGTGCATTTAGAAAACCCAGAGTACTACCCGGACACCTAAGGTCATCATAGTAAAAATAAAAAGTCACTCACTGTATCAAAGTTGTAGAAATACAAACAGATGCTCATGCCTGACAGTAAGACAAACTGCTAATATCATGGGGATAATTTCACACACTGTGCTTGACATTTTTTTGCAAAGCTTGCAGTGCGCAGTTTACTCGGCCAGCTGGATTACAGGAGACCAGATTGGGGAACGTTGTCATGGAAAGGAGATGTATAGATTGTCAGATCAAATATCGCCGGTGCCATTTGACTCATATTGAACTGCAGATATTCAAAAGTGCTGACAGGAAACCGGAGCTTTGGGGCCCGGTTAAAAGTCACAGCTACATTCAGGCATTGCTGCTTCAAAACTCAGGGTGTGAAGAAAAATCCAATACAGGTTATTGGGAAGTCATTAAAAATACCTTTTCCACAATACCCCAGGTCTAATTAGCACTATCTAAGGTGTACATTTTGCCAACTAAGCAGTGATTTGAGTTTGTGGGGTGAATAACCTACCATCTGGCATCTTTGACTGGCTTTAGCCTAAGGTATGTTTTTACTGGAATGAGTAACTACGTTGTTGGAGCGGAACCATAAATAAAACAAATTATAGCACAGGAGGGACACACCTGCTAAAATTACACAACAGAACACCATAAATGTGCATGGCCTTACTCCCTTCAGATGCAGAGTACCCCAGGAGCAATTTGACCATTGCATCCAATAGTTGACACATTGCAGGAAAAGAATAAGTCTTAGGTGCCACTATGACCAACACCTCCTCGGACATGCTGGGCTGCTAACACTTAGACTGCCAGTAACTTGGTAATCCAAGACTGGCATCCGAGACAAGACCAGAAACAATAGCTATTATGGGATGATTATGTAAAAGGTTAGGCCTTATTATTGTTGGTCGGCGCTGGGATCTTTTCCATCAGTCGCCTCGTATTTCGATGAGAACACGCGTCGTCTTAAAAGGACTCGTCACTGAGGATGTCAACAGTGCAGATGGCTGACAGTACTTATAGCATGAATGCAGCTCTGGTCTTGCTTTTTGATGCACATGTGTTTGTTCCCAAAGCACGCAGAGAAAGAAGAGCGTGTGGACAAAAGGGAGAGAGACAGAGAGTCAATAAAGAAATGGTTCCTTTGGTTAACGTGCAAACAATTAGCTTTGTCATCATAAAGTGAACGTTTAGATGCTTTATATTGACCAAATGTAAAGCACTCGGATCATAGAAATGAATTGGCCTGTTGGTCAAAGCTAAACACGACATCACTACACTGCGCTCATGAACCTGTGGTGAATTATATATGTAAAGGAGGCAAGAGAAACGAAATCTCTGCTATCTCACAATGTTTTGGTTGGGATCCTCAAACTGCTGTCATCATACAAACCCCGAGAATAACAAACATCCTAACTAGATGGGAACAGCAGGCGGTAGGAAGACTCATCTGTCTTTCATTAAACTCCAAGAGATAAAAGGTCATATTTCTTAAGTAGGTAAAAAAGGATGACTATTCTGTAAAAGTACTCCAACAAAAACTTCAGCGTCCGACTCTTTTCTCTTCTCATTCATACCAGCAAGGAAGCATAAGGATAGGGGCATGGATGTAAACACAGATATATTCAATGTTTCTCTCCGCTTGATACGACAGTGTATGTGCCAAGGACCTTCAGTGAGCCCTTGGCAAACACAACATTCTGACTTTGAAAATGTGTATCTGCTGTTCAAATGCTGCAATAATCTGAGAGGTGATGAATACCTCCCCCTCTTTGCCAGAGCTCTAAGGATGTGCTGTGTGGTGAGGGTTTAACTGACCAGATGTGACTGTTTAACATCCATCTGGACGCCAAGATGAGCTTGTCCATTTAGAAAATATCATCCAGGAAGTGGAGGTATATGGCATTTTATGTCATTCCGTCTTATATCGTGCAAAACTAATACTCATAGAGGGCTATGGAGCACAGGACCAGATGCTGACAAATCCATTTAACTCAATACAGCATGACACATTGAATTATGGTGCTTTGAACTAAGAGTTCAGCCAACTAACTTATCCAAGTCATGGGGATATTTAGCATGTTCCCCATTCGGTATGCCATATTCTTGATGGATTATTCACTTAAGCAGTGGAGAACCTTTGCTTTCATTTGGGGACAACGTTTTGGTACAGTAGATATCTGTGAAGATACAAAATACAGCACTTAGTATTCTAGTGCACGACACTTAGGCCTTGAAATTGTGGTTCAACAGCTGTGGTGGCTAAGGGTTGCACATATTAGCTAAATTATGAGAATCATCATTCAGGACTTTTTGATGTTCATGTAGCTGTCTTGCTACCCTTGATTTGTTAAGTCTTAACCATAAATTCATTTCCAGTACTTAAATTTCATGACTTTGAATACAATTTTGAATAGATGGCCCTAAATGACAGACCTTAGGGGAAATGATGAGGTGTAAATGTCATTTCAGGGGACAAAAATTAAAAGAGAGCAGGGACACTGAGGAACAAGAAGTCAACATCAACAGGGAATACATCAACCCGCATAATCTGCATAATCCCCACAATCATGCAAGATCCCTATCTGGAATGTAAAATCCTTTAATCACTATTAATCAATATTAATGAGCATTAATTAATTAATACTCATTAATCATCAAGGGCCGTGGTGGAAGAGCATGCACTTCAGAAACTAATAAGCTAGAGTCTGTGGGTTCAAACCCACCATAGGGCATCAGGAAGGGCATCCAGCCTTAATCCCCCAAGCTCCATCTAAGTCCATGTCCAACCCCACAACGTGGGGACTAATGGTGACATGAAAAACGGACCTCTTAATCAATATTGATGAGCAACACATCGGAGTGCTATCACAAGTTAGCAGGGTGGAAAATTGTAGCACAAGTTTCAATTCAAAGTGGAGATTTAGCAACTCCCCATTCAGGGTGAAGAGTAGGCCATTCATCATGCAATGACAACGATGAAGAAAAACAATCACAGCATGCTGCCATGAATCTTCATAGTAGAACAGACACAGCATACATTACACAAAGATTTATAGGGCAATTAATACTGAAAGCACTCTCTGTATATGACGTATAGTAGTGCCCTCTTTGTGAAAAGAGAACCTTCTTATTATCATTATCCACAGTATTATGTATGTATAGAAACAATAAATGATGTAGTACAGCTCAACTTATCCATTTCCTGATATTTCATGACGTTCTGAAGCTGAGGCAAGGCAAGTTAAGACAAGTGTTGATCTTTCCTCAAATCTGCCACCATTAAATCATGTGATGTTTATTAAGTGAAAAAAAAGAAGTGGCTTGGCTTGGCTCGAAGAGAACCCATTAGCCCAAATGGAGATCAGGTTAGCCCGGAGAAATAACATCGAGTAGTCTGCTAAAAGGTTTACTCAAGTCAGAAGCGCAGAGTCGTTTTTCTCATCTCATTGCATAAAATGTTCAGTTATTCTGAGCCAGACTGACAATATGGCAATTTTGGATAGGAGTGACATCTTTAATTCATTTAGAGCTGTTTGGATCAGGGAGATATTTTGCACGTCATAATTGATCCTGTCATATGGTGAAAAGTCGTTTATGTTTCTAGAAAGAATGTGAGGCCTAAAGTGAGACATCTCCTTTGAAATCAGCCTGCAGGATCGATCATCAGCCAGGACTAGAACTCAGCACTTGCCTCTCTACTATATTCCCCGTTGGATATGTGATTTAAAGTAACCCTATTAACAGCTGTAATCCCACTCTTCTTCCATCAAACTCCAGACACCTTTTCTCTTGTTTTCCACCGAGGTTACAATTCTAAGAGAACTGAAATGAAACAAATAATAGACATTTCACTAACTTCACATTTGCAAAGGATATCCCTCGGCAAATATTGATATCACTTTTTTAAACTGCACTGATAATATTCATGTTATCAAGTTCATCAACTCTGTCCTTGTAGTACATCGTTGGATACAAGCGTGCAAAAAAAGAAAAGAAAAGAAAAGAAAAGAAAAAAAGGATGCTTGAGGTTCCCTCCTACCTACTGCTGCTGTGGAGCTATAATGAAATAATATACTACAGATACACACCAGATATTTGCTGACAAATTTCAATATAAAGTTGTTTTTTTCCCCAGAGCCAAGTGCATTAACTTCAAGAATATGTCACCATTAAAGAAAGGGATCATACATCTTCAAAGACTAAAATAGCATATGGGTTGAAATAATCTACAGTGCTTTGATTCTATCTCACCTATTTGACAATAACACACATCAATGTTCTATGTGCAAAATTTGACAGATGTTTTTGCAAGGATGCCGGTTAGGGCTACCCGATGTTTGGTCCAGGGTCCTAATTCTGAGAACAATAGGATAAATTCTGTGAACCATTACTCGTGTGATATGGAGTCTGCCTGAATGTAAACAATTTGGTTTTAGGGGCTGTGCAGCCATCGGGGGGCATCAGAAAGGATGTCCGGCCTTAATCCCCCAAACTCTATCCAAGTCCATGTCCACCCCCACAATGTGGGGAGTAATCATAACTCGTAAAAGAAACCTCTCATAGCTCAGGAGGCAGGGCGATTATCTAATTGGAAGATAGGTGGTTTGATCCTCAGTTCCTTCATAAAGTGTGTCAAAATGTATTCAAGCAAGACACTGAAACTTTAACTACTTTGGACAACAGATAAAAATGAGCCTGGTAGCCTTATCTGGCATATTTACATTCCAAATGTTCATTAATATGCACTGTACCTATAAAGGAGATTATTGTTATTATTATTATTATTACTAGTTTTATGCAGCAGTCCCATGTATCCTCATACAACAACTACAGAGGCTCTAGCTTGTTTCAATGCTTTGAGCTAGAGGACAAATTGCTAATAGATGTGTAGGTCTTTCAATTCATTCACATACTTGGAGAGTACGAGGAGGAAGTGTCCTAAACATGCGTAAATGCGTGGGTCATGCTGAAAGCTTCGTAGGTTCTTAAAAAACGACCGTCTTTTCAAGACGTGACAGTAATCCATTTCTCAGGGCGACTCCCTCCCTCAACTCAAAGTGGGGCTCAGTTGATGCTTCTCAGCTGCATTGCCAAAAAAAGCCTTTGTTGTGGTGACTCAGTGTTCCCATGTGACCAGGGTATTAAACACATCAGATGATTGACAGACAGCAATCAGAGGAAGCTAAAAGACTGGTTTCTGCCACTGGTGCCAAAAATAAATGAAGCAAACCCAGCTGAAGAGTGAAAAAGAGGAAAGTTTTCAGGAAAGCCCACCGCATCTGATGATAATGAAAAGGGTAGAGACCATTAATTACATTTAGGCTGTAATTCAGAGTTCTTGTTTTTGTTTTGCTTTACAAGCAACCACCAAGGGTACCCATTAGGACAGCAAACATGTTGCGCCGCCATATGGCACCTCATGTATGACAAAACTCTTTACTTGTGTCTTGGTCTGTATGTTTCTGCCGTGAAGTGCTTGTTTGAGGCAAAATGGAAACTCTGTCAATATTTATGAACTTTGAGCCTCGTAGCGAAGGCTTTAAAAGCCTTGTGATGCATGATAAGGCATCCAAAGAGCAATAAAACTAGTTCCCTCGTTTTGTTATCCTCTCTGTGTGGCATTCTGTAAATTTTGTCTTATTCTGTATACACAACATCCATTGCACGCCTATCCATCTTAGGGTGAGATGCCTCCTCTGGTGCTCTCCCAGAGTTTTTTTTTCTATTTTTCTCCCTGTTAAAGGTTTTCACGGGAGTTATTCCTTATCCGATGTGAGGGTCTACAGACAGGATGTCGTGTTATTGTAAAGCCCAGTGAGGCAAATTTGATATTTGTGATAATGGGCTAAAAATATAACTAACTCTACTTGATTTGAATACTATAGGTGAACACATGATTTGGGGGTGAACTCCAGTTCTTTTTAGCCATTAGGGGCACAGACAGGAACATGCATGTTATTGATGATGGGAGAAAAATGGAGTACCTGCGTGAAACTCACACAGACATGGAGAGAACATACAAACTCCACACAGACAGTCGCTGGAACAACCTGGGTTTCAAACCCACGACCTTCTTTCTGCGTGGTTAACAGTGTCAACCACTGGGCCACCTTACTACCCAATATCTCCCCATCACTGCCTCCCTGTCACCCATGCATAACATTAGCCACATTAAAAAAAACAGTACTCAAGCCCTCATGTTAGTGACCATACAATTCTGAAGGCACAGCAAATAAACAAAACCTAAGGGCAGTGTACGAGAGAACATCTGCATCTCTTATAACAGTCCAGTGAAAGTCTGGTGAAAACATTAGCCCTCTATTTAGTCACACCACCATACCTGCTTCACTTGCATGAAAACATGACAGATGTATGGATGGTAATGAGTTGTTGACAATGCTTGCTTTCTGTGTTGGCTAAATGAGCGGACTTTTTTTATTTACACGAGGTCAAGTCGGAAACTAGATATTTTACATATTTATGCAGTCAGTATTGACTCATGCTTTCTCCATTCAGAGAGCCTGGCAGCACTGGAACAAAACACCAAGGAGCTGGCCTATAACCTCTTCAGTGTCTGCACAACGCACAGACAGAATGATGTCAGCCCCGATAAAAATGTGTGAAAACAGTCAGGGGACGTCAGAGGAGCTTGGCTGGTGCATCCAGCTCTGGACAGGATCAGATTTGACTACGGGCTGAGGAGTGTTGAGGCGTGCGTAGTATTTTGATAGGAGGTGGGTGACACGATGCCCTGAGGCAAAAGAGGATCATATATCTCAGACATCTGTGGAAACCGTTGAACAGAACCACGCACCATGCACTAGAAATCCATGGCGCCCAAAATAAACTGAGGGTGCCAAATCAAGCCACCCAGTCAATTTTGCTGCTGCTCTTTCTGTGAGTATCATGTCCAACAGTCTTACCAGAGTAGGAATTTTAGTTGTGGCTTCCTTGAAAATTATTGCACAAAAACACAGCAGAGACACATTTAAGTGTGATCCGTTTTGCAGCCACATCCAGAGATAAAACCATAACTTGAGAAAAGGGGCTACATCCTTTATGTGGAAAATCAAGACCTTCAGTCGCAAGCTAGTTTCCTCAAAGCTCTGTCAGTGAAGATGTAGCCATTGGGTAATATTAAGTTTATGCTCACATGCTGAAGAAAATAACTGGAAAAAAAGAGGATGCCAAACTGAGGCAAGTGGTGCAATGAAGCACTTAGCAAGAGAGTGCAGACAGTGAGACACATGGTGAGCCCTGACGGCTGCACATGTGCTTACTTTCAATAGCTATTTGATGAATGTCCATGATGTACAGTCAAGGCATGTCTAGTTGTATAGCCCTGGAGCAGATACAGACTCGGTTGACTTTACCTTGGCACAGTGATAAAAGCATAGAAAATGAAACAAAAATAAATGAAACATTATCCTCAAATCCTTGATACTTCATTGGTACGGCGAGCACTTCGGGAACTGATGAGCTACATGTTGCAGGTTCAAACTCAAAGCGTGGCATCAGGATGAGAATTCAGCCTCAATCCCTCGAGCTCTATCAAAGTCCTTGTTCACCCCGACAACATGGGGACTAACCGTGACATGTAAAACAGTCGTCTCTCATCCTTAGGCCCTTAATCAAGATGAGGAATAATTCCCAGAAAAACATTTTCAGGTAAAATTGGGAGACAGATGGACAGTTTGACATGATTCAGAATTAAAGATGTTAATTCAATTTGTGATTCTTTGTTCTTGCAACCGACGACACTGTACAACCTCTGCACATTCTCACAGCATATGTCATGTCAGCCACTTTTCAGGTGGTTACCAATTATGCTCAATCAGTAATAAGAGGTTAAAATGCATTAATAAAAGCATATTTAATGTGGCTAGGATGGAGGACAACACGGGTTGAGTCTACATTCTTTTGGACACAAGATTAGACAAAGCTAGCCAGTCCTTTGTGTGACAGCCTTATAACCTTAGTTTGTATGCTTAAACCTAATCACTACCTTACCGTAGCCCTAAATTCAACCACTGAAGCCGTTGTTGCCATCACTACACTGTGAATATGGAGTTTTATCTATGCACTACAGAACATTTGCAAGTGTCCGTCACAGCATTGTAAGATATACTCTTAGCCCTGTCGAAGATGTACACATTCTCGTCCTTAAGTCCATTTACCACTTGAAAGAATGGTCACTGTCCAGTAGACGGGTATAGAGTCTACACCCATCTACTGGACAGTGGCTACTTTCAAAATGTGTGATTGCTGGCTCTTTGTACTCAGGGTATAGAGTCAGCAATTCCAAATGTTGTCATCTTGTGTGTTTCATCGTCTTAAACACTGGTAAAACAGAATAATACAAGTGATAACTTATACCAGAAATCATTTGTTAGACGAGGCCCCAAAGGTGCTCAATTGTGTCTCAGATGAGTTGAAATCAAGTCCTTCTTTCTTGAGTATGAATGAACAAAGCTTTGAAAGCTCTATCTTACTAGATATTCATGTTATCAGGCTCCAAGGCCTGGATGCCTTCACATAACTTTTTTTTTAATCAACAGGGACTGTCATCCCATCAACCTGTTTATCTAAGAAACTTGAGAAGAACTCCCTGAATGTTCTCACCAATCTGGCAGAACACATAAACAGGATCTGTTCCAGTAGAGCTTTTTAATATATTCAATCCAATTTGGTTACAGTGCCTTTGGGTTGTGAATAAATTGCTGAAGATGAAAAATGAAATAAAACAGGCTTTCCAGAGACCTGTTAGTGGTAGCAGAGAGACTAATAGACAACTTGGACTCCAGACAGCTATTGAGAGTCTAAGCTGTGATGTCACTGAGATTAGATAAGATGCACTTTGTGAATCCTCATGGAAAATCCATCTTCTGCATTTAAATCATCCCAACACACAGAATGGAGCCAGTGGGCAGCTGTGTAGTGAGGAGCAGTGGGCAACAGCAGTGCAGTGGCCAGGGATCAACTCGGGCCCCTCCTTCCATTGCTTTGCTCAGGGGTAAAGACAGGAGTATCAACCCCCATATGCATGCCTTTGATGGTGGGAGGAAACGAGAGCATGCAGAGGGAAAACACACAGGCGTAGGGAGAACATGCAAACTCCATAGAGAAAGGACCTGGGGCAGCCTGGGGTTTGAAGGTTTTTGTAAGGGAGTTGTTCCTTATCCGAAGCAAGGGTCTAAAGACAGAATGCTGTGTTAGTGTAAAGCCCACTGAGGCCAATTTGTAATTTGTGATAAAAGGGCTATACACATAAAACTGACGTGACATGCTGTGAGGCAACAGTGCTAACCACTGGGCCACTGTGCTAGCCATTACAGACTGCCTAATGGAGAATCAGCTGTTCCCTTCATGGGGACATAATCTGGTTAAAATGTGATATAACAACATTTGAGCAGCTTTACTTATTCTGTACAATACAAACAAAGGAAATTATTCCAAAATGTGTTTAAAAAGCATCAAGCTGACTCCTAGGTATCCGCTTAAACTGGTGTGGAAAATCCATGAACCAAAAACATATATTTTAATGAATTGGCCAATAAACTCAAGAGAGGCTCTAACAGTGACATTTGTCCATGATAACACCCAGAGCATATTTTGCGGCACTTCAAGTCCTCCTGTCTAGTGATCTCTGATGGTTAGGTTAGTGAGACTGTCTGCAGAATGTTTGCTTTCACCTACTGGTCTCTGATTAGCTTCCAACTTAATTCAAAATCCAGTTGAGGTGTTTCCAATGTTTTTTTGAAGCCACAAACATATGTCCTGGAAATGTGAACTTTCCCATAAACCAAGCACAGGAAACCGATTCAGCACATGGCAGGCATGAGATAGTTCAGACAGTCATCATAAATTCTCTATGAGGATGACTTTGACAGAAGCCCCTAAACAACAAATGCATACCCATTATGTAGAAGGCTACAGGGTGGTCATACATGTACGCATCTTTCTCTACCACAAGATCTTCGTGGCGTCATGGAGAGATGAGCAGCATCAGATAACAGACTTTATGTTGCATGAAAAGTGTAGTCTTTGTTTAAAGAACGGCACCACACCAACACTGAGAGCTATAGGTGGGACGTACCATCATCAATTAACAATGATGGAATTATTTCAGCCATTGTTGCTGGTTAATGGCACATTATGCTGATAGCTGACTCTTACAAGTCATTTTGGATAAAAGCGTCAGCTACTAAATGAGAATGCAAATGTTAATATCTTAACTTTCTGATATTAGAAATATGATATCTCACACCAACTGTGTGGTCTTCCTTTCTTGATCTAATGAGTGTGAGGGCATGTCCCCCAACTGTTTATGAGAAGATGTTTATGCTGTTTTCAAACAAACAACCTAAAAATTCTCCACATTGAATGAGGAACAGGGGCCAACGTTTTCCATCTGATCCAGGCTCCCAAATTGACAATGTAATCTTCATAGTTACAGCATCCCAGTGAAATAGGGTACTTCTACTTGCCTAGATAATCATCATTAATGTTCATTTGATGCATGCAGTATAATGGCAGTGCCAGATGCTGTACTGAATGAGAGTGAAAGAAAGGGGATTTCACTCTTGCTCACTGCCAACTCTGGAGGATCATATGGTTTTGTCCCATGTGATTGTGGGAGTACTCTTGTGTATGGGCGTGCATGCATAGGTGTGTCTCTCTGTGTGTGTGTGTGTGTGTGTGTGTGTGTGTGTGTGTGTGTGTCAAAGTGCGTTTGTGTGCTTGTCTATTTGGGAAATATTAGGGTTTTTACTTCTGCTGAGGTGGCACAGTGAACACAGATCGTCAACCGAGATGTTCCCTTCTCTATCACCTGGACGATGACTCCGCTGGTGCAATCTAATAACACATGTGATATCTCTCTTACTGTGCTTTACACTTGGTGCTGTAACACCGCAATTTCCCCCAGTGGGACTAATAAAGGAATATCTTATCGAACCCTTAGACTTCTCTTTCTCCTCTGAAGGCCTTCATGATGGATAACCACAGTCCAACAGTGCTTAGGAGATCAGCATAGCCGCTGCCCAACCTCCAGTAGGAAAATCTTTTGACTGATCAACTGCCACCTATCAGAAAAACCTTCTTGAGGGTTTGAAAATGAAGACAGAGATACAGGCGTCTGACGTGCCATGCCAACTGCAACCACATATGTACACTTGGATGACAGCATAATTGAAATAAAGCACCAACTTTCACCTCTGATGTTTCTGGTGAGCTTGCTAAGTAAATGCATGACTGTGAATAAAGCAGCTACACGTCTTGCACATTTTAGCACACACTGCAAGAGAGCCACTACGAAACCATTTCTTAGAGGACCACCACCAGCAGCCTCATATTCTTATTCCTCATTTCCCACAGCAGAAAGGTGATACAGTTTCCATTCCCTCACACTGGAGCTGCATTATGAGAGTAAAAGGCAGTCCAACCTCATTTAAGTACCCGTGTAAGAACCCTCCAAAACGATACAGTTCATTTGCAGGTTATGTGGATTTAGCACCAATTTGTTTATCATGTTTCCAATCTGTTGTTTTAGTCATTGTACAACAACGCGTAAAGGGTGCAAGCAACAAATTAAAAAACTAATAAACTTTGATTTGAACATCCTCAGTTTTCACATACGACACCCCTTCTAACCTCAGTCATGGACTTGCTGCAGTGTGAAATATGATCGTGCTTTTATGATGCTTAAAGCTATTTCAGCGTTCGGTGAAAGGTGAGGTCCATATTTTCTAGCTGGTGTGGGTGCCTATTCCTCTCTCAGGGGAGGTTTCTCTGAAAGACTATTTAATCTTTTGGGCTTTTCTGTATTAATCTTTTTCTTTACTTTTAGAGGCAATGAAAGGGAACCCAGATAGGAGGATGATAATTTATGTTTTTCTTCAAAACTTATAAGTCAGGTCAATTTATCAAGCAACTAAGCTGCTTTAAAACTCACAATCTGACTGAAGTGCAGTGCAATTCAGGCATACAATAAACATTAACTCAAAGTGATTAAAGTTTAACAGACAGATGTCTGGATCACACATCAACACACCTTCCTTGGGTTTAAAATCCGTCACCTTAGAGGAACAGCTCAGGTTGGAGGGTTTGGAGACAAAGCCAGAGAGGCCAGACTGAGATGGTTTGGACATGTATGGAGGAGAGATTTGGTATACTGGGAGAAGGATGCTGAATATGGAGCTGCCAGACAAGAGAAGAGGAAGACCAAAGAGGAGGTTTGTGGATGTGGTGAGGGAGGACATGCAGGACCCCAACTCACTCAAATGTCTTGATTATGCTTGAAGTTAATCAAATTGATGAATTTTAAGAATCCTTAGCAATAATTATCTTCCGTGTGGACATTTTGAAATCTTTGCAAAATTATTTCCTTCAAAAAGGGTAAGGTCAAATAAACCTATCACAATGTGTCCAATACAATAAGCGTTCACAGTGTTTACATTAGGTTTAAAATCACAACTTTTCAAGGTTAATTTTATTTTTCCCAATTAGTACTGCAACATTGGATCAACGCCACAAGATGACTCATAGAAATGCAATAACAGTAGACCATAAAAATGCTGAAAAAACATGTACAATGCAGCAAACTGGCAGCTATAACCAATAAATTAAAGTGTGTTCATACTTAAGTTTTATGTCCTAACCTGAGGAATGTGTGACAGAAGAGATACCATGCACTGACACAAGACACATAAACTTGACAAATGTCTGAAAATAAACAATCCTATGGCCCTTACGGCTCCCATCACTTCACTCCGCACACAATGGTTCAACTCTTTGGGGTAGCCATGCGGCTTCTGCTAAACTGTGGATGAGGAGAGCTGGAATGGACCCAGTGGTGTGACCACCCCGAAGGAGAGATTAGCATGCTCATGAGCCTGGACAAGATGGGCAGTAATTCAGACTGTCAGTTCTGGCTGGGACTCTTTTCTGCTAATATTGGAGGATTATCAGCAATTTTAGGACAAATACCAGGAATTCTGATTGCCTCAGATACCCTGTAATTTATCTACATTTTTCAGTCCATGATGAGTTGCACTAATACCACCAGCTGCTCCGATCATGGTGGACAGTGTTGAGGAGATGATGTCATTGCTACTCACTTATCTTAGGAAGCTAAGTGCAGGTTGTGCAGATGGAAATACTGGCTCATTGGTCAGATAAACTGCAAATTTATGAGAATTTCCAGAGGTTATAAGGCAAACATTGAAGCCCCTGTTAGGAGCATTTTCATTATCATGTTTCCTTTATATCTATTATATTAGCTACAGTAAAAGATGAAGGCATAAATAGCAGCGAAAGAGGATCATGTGTTTTTGTAACTAGAGTTTCTAGTCCGACTTGGACCCGTGAGGTTGCATGTGGGATGCCACCAGGACAACTTGATTGTGGTCGCATTTTAAATAACATTAACTTCACCAATAAAGCAGGATTAAAAGCAGTAGCAGCATTAGTCTGTGCTTGTCCTTCCAGCTCATTGGCTTCCTCCTTTTTCTAGCACATGTGTTATGAATTAGCCTCCTGGCAACTGCCCTAATCTGGAATCTTCCTGGGATGGATATGGCCCAGGCAGACATTTACTCATCCCCTGCTGACAGATCTTAGTGGAAAATCTGTGTCCATTTATGTTGTAAAAATACACAAGTCCAAACCTGATCAGAGGTGGGAGAGAAAAAAAAGATGCCACCGTGACACAGAACACAATGTGTTGTTATTCTTTTACATCACGAGCTGGGGTTACCATCACAACTCTTGGACCCCATAAGCAACATCAAATTAGAAACTGCCTCTCATCATTAAGCTAGCTTAGTGCAAGAGCCCTTTCAGGTGATGCATCATTGGCTGTCATCAATCTTGATATTATTCTAAAGCTAGTCAACCAATCCAAAGTGATGTCTCGTTAACATGCCATAGAAGCTCGTTAACAAGATCAATGTATACAATTGAGTAACTATTCCCAATTGTACTGAATGGCAGTATAAGTTGGGTATCAAAGGATACATCGACAGGTTTATGACCATGGTGTGAGATGCACAACTGAGTTGGGAAGCAACTCTCAGTAGTAATGACATGACATCATCACACACACTGATAACTTCCTCTACCTTAAGCTGTTCCATGGGCACTCACCGACTTTTACAAAATGTCTGCTACTATCACTTTCAACTGCTGCTTCAACAGGAACTGGAGCGGCCATTCAAATGATGCATTCCGCAAAAATACATCTTAGTTTTATCAATTAAGACTGATTTCAGATATTACTAGGAGAGACCATTACTTTTTTAAATCATTCTAAAATTCAGAGAATGATGAAATAAGTCAAACTATGAATGATGCTGTGAAAGCAAAGAGGTGCATAGGACCAGACCAAGGGAATGCTACTAAGGCAAACTAAACACTATATAACAACAAAGTACAAACCAATCACATGAGTCACATTTCAAGATATTTGAGGATACACAGCATTTATCTTGCGTTAACATGTCAGCCTTTGGCTTTGAAGTATTCAATAAATCGATATGTAACCTTAACCGAGTTGCTTTATGGATGGAACTTTGAAAACTACGTGTAATAATGCAGGTCCATACCCGGCTACTTAAAAATATGCCTGTATTCAGCCTCTTCTAAAAAAAAGTATCTTGATCCGACAAGACTTGAGAATTACAGACCAATTTTTAAATGTTCTTTCTTATTCAAAATCCTAGAAAATATTGTTGCAGACCAAATCCCGGAGTTAATTGAGGGTATTAACATTTTTGATTAATTTCAATCTGGCTTTCATCAAACTCAATATTAAGACTGCATTATTAAGAGTGACTGATGATAATTGTATGCATGCATGCTGATAAAGGTGAATGCTCTATCCTTATTCATCTAGATTAAATGTCAGCTTTGATACCGTCGATCATGCCATCTTACTTGATATGTTGAAGAACTGGGTCAGCATTTCTTGTACAGCAATAAATTGGTTTCACTGTGTTGTAACATAGATACTTCAATGTCTCTACTAACAATCTGGTATCCTTGTCAGCTCCCTATGTGGAGTCCCCCAGGGGTCTGTCTTTGAGCCAATCCTCTTCTCTTTATATATGCTACCTCTGGGTCATTAGTTTAGCTGCATTCAAGATACATCATACTACTGTTGTGCTGATGATACTCAGATCAATGTTTCTGCCCAATCCAATAAATTCAATCAACTGTCCTCCCCCCATGATTGCTTTATTGCCATCAAAAACTGGGTATCCCTTAATTTCCTCCATATAAACCCTAACAAAACTCAAATTCTCTTAATGGTCTTGAGAACATTGCCAGTGCCGTTGATCAGTGGCTTCTAAAACCCATCTTTTGAGGGAAGCCTGCTGTGGTTTTTTAAGCTGTCTCAGTTTCTTCACGTCATTTTTAAAATTCATTTTATTCACGTTATCCATTTACTCTGATTTTTGTACGACTGTGTGTAAAGCACTTTGTAATCATGTGTTTTTAGAAGTGCCATATAAATAAACGTTTACCTTCTTACTATATGCCCCTCTAAATCAGTGGGGAAAGTGATCTCATACCCTTGGGCAAAAACTATCCAAGTTAGCTTGAGTTTCCTCTGGTGACTAATTGAGGTTTACATAAACATGTTGCAACATTTAATGAGACTAAATTGATCATTTCCATTTATTGTGGAATATGAAAAAGAAAAAACGACGAGCCCTTTCCCCCATAGACACTGAGCGTGTAAAATGCATATCATGATGTAAAGCCCAGTAGCAGTGGATATACACAAATGTTCTTCATCTCAAGGTAACTTGGCAGCTGATGATTGCATGAAACAGGCTTTTCATGACTGAGATTGAAATAAATCACTTGAATAACTGAATTATATGCATAAGTCAAGGGGGTGGCATAGCTCAGTGGGTAGAGCGGCTGTCTGGTAACCAAAATGTTGCAGGTTCAATCCTCGGTTCTGCAGAAAGTACGTCAAGGTGTCCTTGAGCAAGACATCACATTTTTGACCCAACCTATTGTATAGGAGCAGTGAGCTGCCAACATATGGCGCTCGGGGAACAGTTGGGGGTTCATTGTCTTGCTCAAGGACACCTCGACATGCAGTATGCAGGACCAGGAATCGAACCTGCAACCTTCCGATTGCCAGGAGACCGCTCTACCCACTGAGCTATGCCGCCCCCATATGTTACACATATTTGATATAGAAGACTAAAGGTGTCTTCAAACACAACTTCCACAAAAATCCTAAATAACTGCAATTTTAAAAGTACAAAATGTAGGTTACCCAAAAACATACAAAACGGGGAGGAAAATGATTTATTGGCCAAGCAATGAGTGTGCATGAAAGCATCACAGCCATGGATATTATGAGTCACACATTCCAGAAAACCTCTGCAACTTTCCTCTAAAGGTAGCAAGGCCGAATAGCAACGGGGCATACTGTTTTGGATATTGTCACTATGGAAGGAGCAGTTTTATGGTTCATTTGAAAAGACATTATAGGGCCAACATAGGCACTTTTACAAATAGCCTTGGTCACAGTTCACTTTCCTGGTCCTGGCCAACTTTATCCTAGACTTTAGTCAGATGAACAAGCAGGGTTTTTGTTAGTGTGCTGCACTTGGGTGGATTGTCATTTTAGTGTTCATAGCGCTTGTAGTAAGATGCAGATGAATATTTCCTCACAAGACTTCCAACATGTCGTTCTCAACTTGAAAAGATGTGCCATCAAACCACATCGACAGACTTAACTTTATACTGACAAATGATATCCTGCAAATTAAACAGCAGAACTCTTGGGCAACAGCAGAGTTGTATAAAAATCCTATCATTTCATTTTATTATTTTTCTTTCCAGATGAGGTTGTGCCATCATAAAGTTAGCACCAAAAACAGTTAAATTAACCATAGCTCAGTCATTTCTGTCCATGATTTGATTTCCATCCATCTAGCCTTGGATTCCAACAGAAGAATACAGCATTCATTGTTAAGTATTTTGACTGGTCACTAGACTAGAGAAGTGCTATATAAAAAATAGTCCATATACCATTTATTGTCGAGTAGACTTTGAACTGAAGCCTTACAAAGAAAACAACCAAAAAACACTGTAGTGTTATTAATTTGTCCGTCACCGAGTTTATTTAACATTAGTTTTATAAACATTTTTAATATTCAATGAAGAATTATCATTGAAAACAGTGGCAAAACCCTATTAGTTCCTCCACCCATCCATCTCTATTGTCAACCACTTATCCAAAGCCGGGTCGTGGAGGTAGCAGTTCCAGCAGGGGACCCCAATCTTTCCTTTTCCTCACCACATCAACCAGCTCTGACTGGGGGGCATTCCCAGGCCAGTGTGGAGATATAATCCCCCCACTTAATCCTCAGTCTACCCCGTGGCATCTTCCTGGCTGGACATGCCTGGAACACCTCACTAGGGAGGAGACCAGGTGGTATCCTTACTAGATGCTGAAGCACCTCAATTGACTCCTTTCTACATAAAGGAACATATATGTATTTTTGAAAAGTTAAATTTCATAGATAGCTTACTGGCCCTTATTGGCTCAATAGAGACGCAGAACTTGGCAATGAAATTCAGCAAGGGAGCTCCCATTAATCATGTATATAATATAACAAACAAATTCGTTTTCTGTCTGAAATACATAAACAATCTCTTCCTGAGTCCTTACAGCCTTATATGAAGTCACTTACGCACTCAATGAATTCACTGCACTGCAGCAACCCACCTATGGACTCTCTCATTAATCATGGTCTTTTCAATAGTGCATTTGTTTTTTCATTGTATGTTAAAGGTACAGATTAGAAACCATACTCTGCCCCCCTCCCCTGTGCTCCATACCTATTAGCAAGCTTCCCCACCACCCCATTGCAGTTTGACCCCATTGCTCAGGACTACAAAACATTGCACACTAGGTATGGGCTTTTTTTAGTTTCTGCAAAGCATTTGAACTTGTTGGATAATAGCTCCAGACACAGGCCCCAGCCTTCCTCCTGGGAGCTTCAATTCTTCTTCAATTTTTTATGAGGTCTCCTTGAACTATTCTTAGTCTGGCCCCTCGCTTGAGACCAATTTACCATGGGAAACCCTACCAGGAGCACATAGCTCCAGATAACACACCTCCCAGGTTCATTGGAATACACCAACCTCTCCGCCATGATAAGATGATTGTTCCCTGGATACAAGCAGTCAAAATGGATTTTCTCAGAAGGGTAGCTGGCATCTCCCTTAGTGATAGTTCCATCACCCAGGAGGGACACAGAGTACAGGGGATGGTGTGTCACCCTCCTGTCTGAAAATATATGCTGACCATGTGGTCCCAATTTTCACACTGATCTTGAACAGACCACCAAAGCTGTGTTAAGCCCCCTCCTGCTCTAAGAGCTCCACTATCATCCCGGTCGCCAAGAATCCCATATCACGAAAATTAAATGACCACAGGCCCATTGCCCTAATCTCTGTGGCCATGAAATCCTTCAAAAGATTGGTGATGGCCCACCTGAAGCAAATCACAGGTCCCTTGCAGTTTGGAGAATGCAACCTGATTGTTAGCCAGGGCCTTCAATGATTTGGTCATCGAGGGAGAGAGGAAGATGAGAGCCATCTGCAGTATCACCAATGGCTGTGGCTCAAAAGAGAAGCGCCATGGGGTCATGAGTAGCTAGCCATCTGGACACAAGCTGGGGTCTGAACAGCTCTGGCTAGGTCACCTGGAGGAGGGTGTGTGATGTGGAAAGACTCGAAACACCAAAGGACCCCAGTAACACCACTAAAAATGTGTCCAAGAGTATCAGCATATCTATGTATACAGATAAGTGTTGGTTACCAAAATAAATCATGTGATTTTGACCATGTCTATTTACTATTATACCTTTGTTCTTCATCCAATTTTCTTTTTACTATCAGTATCAGTGTCAGATATTTCCAAGTCTGTGGGAAAACTCTACTATTTTTAGTCCAGTGGAGAATGACTCAAAACAATGCAATGCATATGCAATACATATTATCACTACAAAAAGTGGTTAAACAGGAAGAATAGAAGAGAGAAGTTAGACTTGGGTCACCAAAAACAGATAATGGTGTTCTTTGTTCATTTCATGCAAGTTAACCCCTGCAAGATACCAGGAAAATTAAACCCCAATTACTCCGAGCAACAACTGCCTTGAGGCTATGATGGTCCCATAAAAGGATTATGGCCAAGAAGCAATTTTGAGATTGGGTAATATTCAAAGTAGAGGGAAGAGTGGTCAAGCCATTTATTCACCTCGATGATGCTAAAAGGTCATGATTTATTCCATTCAATATGCAACGGGTTTTATTGTATATACTAAGAGCAGAGTTAATGAAGACCTAAACTCATGGGAAAGGTATTCATTAAAATGTTAGATAAAATCCTGAGGGATATGAAGTGCAAATTGCAAGAGATGGGCTCTGCAAAAGGATAAACCAAAGCATGACACTACAAAAATACTAAGTATTATCTGTCATTTCAGATTAATTTTTTATTATATTTCTAACAAAGAGATGTTAACTTTGGATTTTAACTTCAATACTTTACAACAAAAGTAGCAAAAATTATATTTAAAAAGTAATGACTTATTGCTCAAGCCTTGATATGGAATGGCAACCTGTTCAGGGAGTTCACTAGGATAGACTCTACAACCCGATTTCAGATGAGAAGTTGACGATGGATGGACAGATTTTGCAAAGTAGACAGGGGAAAACGGTGACCAATGCATGTTTAGTTTACTAAAACAGGCTATGTAGGGAAGGAGGAATGTATTACTAAAATATCCCAAAAGAAAGAAGCACACATCAGCTATGAACAAGGTGCTTATTGCCGTTATTAAATTCTATTGGTGGAAATATAAAGAAACTACACTATGCTAAATTATACATTGTGTGTTTTCAGATGAAGGCACCATGAAAGTATGATGGCATTGCCGACTGCAAATCAGTATATATATTTTTACTTCACACATTCTCTACTCGTAACATTACCACAAATCTCTATCAGATTTGGTGCGTCCACATGCACCACAATCAATGCCAAAGCCAACAAAACCCAGTCTCAACCCCATCCACCATGAAAAAAAAAATTGATGGAAATTCAGCTCGATTCAAACTGTTTCATATTCCTGCACCACAAATAGAAACATTTACAAGCTCATTTCAGATGCTAATTAAGTTTGTGACCAACTGATTGCACTAGAAATTACAGGATGGGGAAGGGTACAATTAAAAGCCTACATCTAGCTAAATTTCCTAAAAAAATAATGAACAAGAAGTATAACGAGAATGTAACAGCACAACAGTGAGACCATTTACACAGCTGCTTCCCCTTTTTTAAAATAAGCATACAAATTGGGAAATTGAACCCAAGATCTGCTATAGGGGTAGTGATTACTAATTGTATCATCTGGAGGAGATCCTTTCTTCCTGGATAAGCAACAGATTTTGTTGGAGAGCAACCATAATCCCCTCGCCTGCGTCATCTCTAAAACAGAGAAGTTGGGCAAATAGAATTTTTTTGTCATCTCCGGCTCCTCAACAACGCCATGGAACTACATTTGCTTGGGAAAATATTTTTTAAACCTCACTTTAAGGTTGCCTCAACCAGTTTTTTGGGAAGGAGCTCAGAGCATTGAGGTTTTGAAAGAAATAATGCAGTCCTGGCAAGGACCCCTCGAGTAAGTATTGTACCCCAAGAGTTTATGGTGCTGGGTCAGGATGAGTCTTATTTTTCCATCAATGTGAAACCTCAGATGTCCAGTACCATTACATGAAACAGGAATTGGTTTGCATGTAATTATCCACTGGAAAGTTCAACCTCCCTTCTTTGGCTTCATTTCCATATTCTGAGACCCCCTAATTACAATAATATTCATCTTTAGGTCAAAGTGAAGCTTTACACAATACATGGCAGCCCCTCTCTACCAATAAAAATCATAAAAGCCACATGCCAATCTCACAAAACTGCCCCTCACATCACTAAAACCAATGTAGTAATGTTTATGAGTTATCTAATCAGAGTTTTATTAAAACATTCATCTTGTAATTGAACCCATAGCGAGAATCAGTAGCAAGTTTCAGTGATATTTCCTCAGCCAATGAAAGCTGTGAGCAAAACATGACTGGTCTCAAATTAATAAAATACTCTGCACTGAAACCGGGGCTGTAGTAGCATAATGGTTAGCGTGTTCGCTTCAGGAACCGATGACCCAGAGACCCAGACCCAGTGGGTTTCAATCTATCACGGGGCATCAGGAAGGGCATCTGGCCTTAATCCCCAAAGCTCCATATAAGTCTGTTTTCACCCCCACAATGTGGGTAATAATCGTGACATGTAAAAATGGGCCTCTTACTCTACACTGAACCCAGGCTTGTTACAGGTACCAAAAAGACTAGGACATTTTACAAAGATCATTTCCGTTCATGGAAGAAAGAGGAAGTAGAGTAGGTATCATAATCAGCGCAGGGCTGAGATTTCTAGGCTCAGATTTTTCATCAGTTGGGTTGAGGCCATGTTATCTAAAAGCAAAGGGAAAACAACTTCCACAAAGAATCTTTGGTTGGTCAGTCATTGTTGTAGCCTTAAAGGCTTCTCCCTTTTCATGTACTGCAGGGAGTACAGATATCGCATATCCCTTGAAGCCATTTAGATCAGCTGAATGCTTCCAAGAACAGAAGCATAGCTTACACTCTTGTTTATTCTCAGCTGAACTTAGAAGATTTAGGCTATTCTCGGGTCTCATGACTTACTAGACAACCGTTCATTAAGTGACGTACACATACAGATACTTCCCCTGGTAGCGTAATCCAAATGTTTTCCTCATTTCCACTTATCATTTATTAAACAGGGTTCCTGTGAGATCCCTGTGTAATTTCCTTGGAGGCACTATCCTAACTTTATCATTTGTCACTGCCTCAAAAATGTTGGTGCTAATCATTAAGTAATATCATGGGGCAATAACGGTTAAGACACCAGGTGTACTGGCATCCTATTAGTTAGTGAGAAAGTCCCATAATCAAAGGTCAGATGCATTATCTAGGGCAACGTTACTCATAACACAGGTCAAGAGACTTTGATTTATGGCTCACATAGATCCACTGATACAATATAGGTACAACTCGCATCTACAGGTTCCATTTATGTCCTGTTTTAGCACATTCAAATGAAATATCCAGCAGATGGACAGCAGATATGCCTAAGAACATTGGCTATGCTATGAGATAATGGGTAGATGTATAGCCTGTGTGTAGCTTTGCATTTGAAGAGGGTTTTACAAGTTTGGGCTTGAGTTAACTGAGCAGCAAAATATGATGGCAAAATAAGCAGAGAAATCAACTGAGACCACTTGAGAGATCACATAGATGACAAGGCAAGGCATGACAAGACTTTCACAAATGCTGAATTTGTTAATACTTTTTGACCTCAGCTGAGATAATGAACCATGATCTCAGCAATAAGGATGCAACAATGAACCAAATGCATGCACCACAGCTTTCAGATTTGACATTGATGAGGAAGATCAGGTTTATTGGGAAAGGCCTCCTGGATAAGCTATTTGCAGATCTTGCAGCAGTGCCATGTTACAGCATTTCAATAGATGAGAGCATTGGTGTAAGCAACATGGCAAAATCATGTACACTGGTGCCCTCCCTGGTTATGGACAGGAGGACTTTAAACATTCACGATTTCTTTTGCAGAAAAACAAATCGACTGGTCGAAACTTGTGTCGGTGTGCACCAATGGAGCTCCAAGCATGAGAGGGAAGGAGAAGGGACTTATCAGACTGATGGAAAAGGAGGGCAACATTCCCAAGTTCATCTCCTTTCTCTGTATCCTTCATCAAAAGGCACTCGTGCCAAATTGTAAAAATCAAGAGCTAAAGAATGTGATGCAGCTCACTGTACAAGTTGTCAACTTTATCGAGGCCAGAGGACTTAATCACCGGGAATCACGGGCACTTCTGGAAGAATATGAGGCAGAGTGCAGGGATTGGTTGATGCACACCAAAGTGAGATAGCTATCACGTGGCTATCTGCCGCATGCCTAAAGGATTCGGCACTCCTTCCTTACATCTGTGATTTTCTTGCAAGCAAGGGGAGGGCCCATGCTGGTTGTTACAGCTGACTCTCCTCACTGACACCACATCCCAGCTGAATTCCCTTAACCTCCAACTGCTAGGAAAAGGGAAACACCCAGGTATAATGCTATGAGCAGTAATTACTTTCCAGCACAAGATCACCACTCTTCGTATCTGACTGAGGATTTCTTCACCTTCTCCATCTAAAAGCCTGCACAACTGCTTACCCTGAACGACTGCAACATTTTGACTATGATGAATGTATAAACATATGGGAGGAAATATGAAATGAATTTGAACTGAGATTTCAAGATGTTGTGAGGTACAGGGAGCTTTCAAACTTTTAGTATCCCAAAGTGGAGCCTTACACCTGCTCTGAAGAACCTTTGTCCAGATCTTGCTGCAATGCAGAGTAAGACTCTTGAGGTGCAGGTTAATGATGTACTGAAAACTGAGTTCAGATCACTGTTGCTCATTTTTGGAGCATGGTCCCAGCCTCAGATTATTCAACTTTAAAACTTTGTGTCCAGAAGGTGACAAGTTGTTTTATGAACACTCGTCCGAAGCAATATTTTCAATAATGAGCATTGTCAAAGGAAAACATAAAAGCAGGCTTACTTATATGCATCTTGATTGACAAGGATTAAAACCACTAACTACAGCTTTTGCATGGAGAAAGAAAAGGGACAGCTAAAACACATGAGTCTTAACAAATCGATATAAATATAATAGAGACAAATAAGACTTTCATCCCTATTAGTTAGGCAATTTACCCATTTTTGTGAACTTCTTAATTTCATGCTAATAATGCTTAAGTATAATTGCATATGTACAAACATACATAAGATGAGTTCCACTCCCAGACTTACACACTCAAATACAAGTATTCTATAGTTTGAAATGCAATGAATGCATTGTAATAATGAATTGAGAAAAGAAAGATGTAATAATGGAAAGTGTGGTACTGTATTTTTTTCTAAACCTGCACAAACGTGGTAAACATGTTGAGACGAAGATAAAAAAAAACATCTGAATAATATCTGCCATCTCTAGCTCTTTGAGTAATAGTGTTACTCAAAAGTGGTTCTCCTAAGAAAACTAGGGAGTGCCACTGATCTAGGGTATATTGTTTGGGATGGCAATAGAACTGGTTTCGAACAATTACCAATTCCTAAACATGCCTTAGAGCTGCCATCTAATTGGAAACAAATGAGATTTTCTATATCTTACATAGTATACTGTGAGGTTAACACTCCAATTGCAGCCATATTACTGATCAGTCTTCTGTGTGTTTCTTAGATGTTGCAAAATTGTGAAAGTGAAAACCTTACTTCTTTTGTTGCCAAAGGGCAGCACCGTAATGTCACATACAGCAATGTACTGTCGCTATTCTGCTTTACCAATACAATTCTGCCTAAAGGGAAACCAGTAATAACTCACACAAATTTGGTGGCATTTCAAACACACACAGAAGACTGCTTAGTATTATGGCTGCAAATGGAGCACTATCCCCACAAAACATTATATATTGTGATTGCTCTATTTAAAAGTTTATGCTACTTAATTGCTTTAAGCCACTCACATTTATATTTTACAACATTCAAGCCATACATACACTTCTTGCTCCCTTTCAAGGACTTGTATTACTCTATTCAAACATTTCACAAAGCGCCTTTCTAGCCTTTTTCCTGGCATTATGAACATAAACCAGGTCTTAGGTGAATTGCTTCCAATATCTCTCTTCTCAAATCCTGCTGCTACTCTACAAGCAACCAAATGATAATGGATAACTCACTTTAATGATGGAATAACAATCTCTTGATTTTGTAATTGAGAACTTAACCAAAACTAAAATGAACCACAGGTAAACCAAACATGAAATATTATAACAAGGGGCATTTTACTTGGTGTATATTTCTGTTTTGCTGAAGGGAGCCATGTAAGTAGCATTTGTATTTCCTACCGGCTTCGAGGGCAATATAAAGGAGGGTCTCCCAGCCCACTGTGCATCTCATGCGTTTCTGTACCAAAACCATAATGATAAGAACATCTGTATCCCTGACTAGTTTCACATCATGAAGAAGATCAGTGCCAAAGAAATGCTCACGCTTCATCTATTTTTGGTTTCCTGAAAAGGTTTTACTGGAATGATGGTGGAAAATGACATGAGAGACCATAAGAATGGTTTCCAGTGATTTTTTTTCCCCCTGAAACATAATGTGATAGAGGGTAATTACAAGGCCTCTATAAATGGCTGGTAAAAGATGTTTTAGGAGAGTAAAAAGAAGAACAAATACTATAAAAGCCATGAGATAAGTGGCAATGTAGTAGAGTTGTAAGTTTGATGTACTGTAAAGGCCAGGAGAAATAAATCATCGTAGTGCCATGAAAAAGGTACAGCGAGGAATTTATAACTTTTTAATCAAATCTAACCAACATTCACAGCCTACCCTTAGCTTTCAAATGTCATGCCATTCATCCAAAGAAAAACGGCAGCAACTACTGCTCTTTATCCAATAATCCTACTTTGCAGTCATTTTGAAAGAGAGCTTTCTCCAAAGATATCTCAGTCAAAGGTCTGTTTTTACATGTCAAAATTAGTACCCATGTTGTGGGGATGGACACGGATCGAGGTAGAGTGTGAGGGATTAAGACCGGATGCCCTTCCTTAATGCTCCGCAGTGGGACACCTGGCTCATCATTCTCTGATGCATGTGCTGTACCACTGAGCAGCCCTCCAAAGATATCAAAGTATGCTACTGGTGAAAGCAGGGCAGCAAATGAGCATCAGTTAGCCCAGTAGTTGGTCCAGCTGGTCCAAGAGGTGCACCTGTGGGTAAATAATCTCTTTCCCTGTATTCTTCTTTGTACGGGGATGAGAGCCTGTGGACTAAATGAGACATTGGCCCACATGCCTGGAAAATCTGTGTGTTTGGACTGTGGCTCTCAGTGCTGAAAGGGGAGCCTTTATTTATTCACTGTTGGGCTTCCCTCAAAAAGGGAAATATTCAACAAAGCACTGTTGCAATTTGTTTGGCAAAAAATAAATGCATGTGTCCTTCACAAATATTAGCCTGAGCCATATAACAAACAGCACTATTGTTTCACATCATGTTCAATTATTTGAGCTAGTAATCCATCCATCCATCTTTCAACAACTGTTTATCCGACTAGTAATATCTCAATCAATCGAGGAAACATTATGCCAATTTGTGATCAATCGGACATTCTCTTAACAATGATATTCCCATTGCTTTCACTATCATAAAGCTTTTGATATATTGTGAGAACGGGCATTATGTGAACTTTAAGAGCAGATATTTGTGGGTAAATGTTTATATGCAGTTATTCTTGATTTGGGTTTACACATCCAAAAGCAATTTCATTAATTTATTACATTTGTACTGGGATACATGAGATTCCGAATAGAGTATATAGCTTCACTGGGACTCTTTAATATAGATTAGTGAGAACACTGCGCACACAACAACAAAAACTTTCATGAGTTCTTTTTGGCTTTTTATCTCCTCTTAAGAAATAAAGGGCAACTAGACAGAACTCTCTGATCCTGAGCAATGGAACTTAAAAGACTTTCAAAGCAGATGGAAAATATGAGTGGATGAAGAGCAAATACTGGAAAAAGTCCCAGCCATGACTTGAACATGTCTAATTGAAGTAGACAGTGCTTTACTTCAAAGACAAAGATTACATTTTGTGTCCATATTTCAAAGCGAGAATGGGAGCCTTTCAGGCCTCAAATAAATAAATCAACAACAACTCGAAAGTGTAAATACCCAGCAGATTGCCAAACAGACTTTTCAAAGGCACCTATTCTAACAAAAACCAGACATACATTGAGAGAAAGTATGACTAAATACAGTTTCAAAAGAAAGGCCTCCCCACTGAGCAGATCAGGCAATTGGAACAACGATGCACATGTTTTGGAGGTGTAGCCGAATCAGACACTTCTGATGTGAAATAGTTTCAATAAGGTCACCATTGCTTGATATAAACATACAACCCAACCCATGCCTTTGCCTTCTTAACGATGATTCACAGCTATCCCTAACACTCAACCAGCATTAGCAGGACGGCATAGGTCAGTGGGTAGAGCAAGCGTCTGATAATCGGAAAGTTACAGGATCAATCCTCGTTCCTGCAGAAAGCATGTGGAGTTGTTTTTGAGCAACACTGAATCCCCAAACTGTCCCCCGAGCGCCATGTGTTAGCAGCTCACTGCTCCTATACAATAGGATGGGTTAAAATACAGAGAAAGCCAAAATTTCCCTAGCGGGATTGATAGGGGAATCCATTTATTTAATTAGACTGCTTTTGGTAGGACTCACAGCAGCAAGAAAAAAAACATCTCGAGACTTTGGTTCTACCCTAATCTACCCTTAAAACAATACTGCCTTAATACCAATTAATATATTGTTTCTCTTGAGTGCACAACTCCACATCTTAACAAGGTCAAGCCCTCAACCATCCAGCCATGGTCAGGGATGACATGGTCCATTCAGGACCTCGTTAAGGGGAAAAAACTCCCTGAATGATATTTTCCTTTTACCTGATCTATTCATCTATTTTGATCTCTATACTTTTACATTTGTAACATCAATTGTAATTTAATCTTTTTTTCATGAGCTGTATTGTCATACTGTTGTTTGTTCCATGTAAACTGTCAATTATCTACATTTACAAATGCTGTCAAATAAAAATGTTGGTTTTACAAAATTTTCCCAGTCCCACATGGGAAAATTTGCTATTCTCTGCATTTAACCCATCCTGTTGTACAGGAGCGGTGAGCAGCCACCGTTTGACATTTGGGAGCAGTTAGACATTCGGTGACTTGCTCAAGGACAACTTTGACATGCTTTCTGCAGGACTGGGGATCAAACCTGCAACCTTGGAATCACCAGATGACCACTTTACCCACTGAGCTATGCTGCCCCTTTATGGACTAATCCTTAAAAATGAAATTTCAGAGCTAGTTTATACCAAAGCATAAATGATATTATAATCCCTTTTTTACCAGTAATTACTTCTCTTTCTGGGTTTATTGCTGTGGTCAGCCTATGGTAGCAGCAGCAGTACATTTTATTGATCTTGCTACCTTTTTGGGCAATGGTGACAATCCCCAGAGAGAGAAGCTTGGATACAAGGCTAGTACTCTTGTGTGTGAAGACAGACACACACACACACGCTCGCGCAAACACACGTGACTACGCCCGCGCGCACACACACACACACACGCACACACAGGGAAGCAGCACTATTTCTTCAACAGGCATTATGAGAGGCTCTCATCATAAACTTGGCCTTTGTGGCCAGGAGTATGGCCCCCTGCCAGGGAATCTCATGCTCTGAAGGAAGTCTGCTTGCTGACTCATAGCAGAAGGACAATAAGTCAACTCTCAGCCTTAACTTGCAGACAAACCAAGGGGTCTTTCTCTGTCCATGGTAGCGTCCAAAGAAAACAGTCATAAATCATTCATAATTAAACCATTTCTTACAATAGTCAAGACTGCCTGGTTGTTGATTTGTATCTAATCTTCATACTTCCAAACTGCATATGAGCTCCCTCTATGCGAAAAAAGAGTGAATCATTAGCCATTCTCAATATGGTCATTGTTTTGCTTAACCTTTGGGCTATATCGTCATCTAATTATGTGATAATAGTAATGTGGTGACAATTTATGCTGACGATCCATGAAATTGCCACCAATTGTAATTTGGGATGAACTAGTTTTACATCTATAAATTTTATTCCTATCATTATCAACCATAAGTCTTAAGAAATATTGAGAGGAATACTGAGAAAATTCTTCTAAGCTTTACATGAACTAAATATTGGCATATATTTCTATAGGGGTTGACTGGGCTAGTTGTGGGTCCCACAGATGCAGATCAACGCTCCCTTCCGTCGGTCATTTTTACTACATGATATCCTGGTTTCAAACTGGTAAAACTTTTAGTTTGCTCCCAGTGAGACAGAGGGGGAATCTGAGTTTGGTGGTGCTAGGGGTGGTTAAATAAACCTCTTCCAGTAAGGCCAAGGACCTCTATTTTATCAATCAGTCACAGAATAAATGTTAAGTTTTTTCTCTGGAACAAGCCTATCACAATTTTTCAAAGAAAAAAAAACTCTCAGGTGCTACCAACTGTCTACCACAGCATGATGGCCATCATTCTAGCCAACAATAGAAAAGGAGACCTTTGGTTCCTTTTCAAGACAAACAGAAAAGACATAAGAACATGACAGAAATGTGGGGTGTCGGGGCACTTCTATTATGATGAAAATATCATCTGTAGCCAGAAAAATGAAATCACCTTGTCTAGGCACAGGGTCCTTCTGCAGGTCTGGATCTAAAACTGCATGGGGAGATGGTTACCTCCAAAGGAAGCCCTTGAACTATTCGAGTCCTATCACACTAGAGGCCTCTGTTATTCCTGATGTCCTTTGTCATTAAGATAGCCAAAGAGAAGAAGAGACAATTATCAGGCTGCTTGGGGACACAAGTCAAACCAGAGGGAAGAGGAAAATACCATACTTCTTCATTGGGCTCTCTCGGATCTAATCCAAGATGTTGTGTGCCATAAACACTTTTGGCATGGAGAGAACCAAAAGACAAAACTGAAGACATCTGTGGTGAAACCTGGCTGGTCCTCCAGGTTGCTGCAATTGCTGCAATACTACAACTTGCATGTAGTAATGTGGAACACATGGAGTGCAGAGGATTTTTTTTAACAAATACACAAGGTAAATAAGACAGGATACAGTTTAGCTGGTTAGAAATATGATGTAAAACAGAGTATCACAGTCGGCCAAGTGTAAATGTAATTCACAATGTATTTGTACAAGTGACAGAGTATGGCCCATGGGGTGGAAACATTACCACCACTGCCTGAATGTAATCGAAATGCTCCGACTCATTTTTACAGATTTCCATTCACTAAGTCACCTTCCAGTCTTAGATGTTACATGACCCAGGTTACAAATCTGGGTAGAGGCTGAAACTGTAATGTAATAGCTTTGGCTATTTGTCCACAGCCCAAAACAGAGTTGTCCTTGCAGACAGCCATTCCAAAAACATTTGCTTGTGTATTTAGAAGCCAGTCTTCCTAAAGCCTACCTGGATGATCCACCCTAGCCACAAGAGTGGTACAAATAAAGATCTTTTACAAAGGGCAAGTACAGGAAAAATTGGACTGGAGTGCAATGTCAGCAAGAAACTTGAAGCTCCTGATTGCTTTTTCATGCTTTTGGCTCCTCTAGCTTTCAAGAACAATACAGTGAAAGGTTGTTGCTGCAGATCATATCATAAGGTCTACAAAAAGCAGAAAAATATGACTTTAACATCAAAACATAAGATCTGCTTGGGTAGTATGCCAAAACAGCAGTTACCAGAACCAAAAGATGGAGGACACATCCGACAGCCTCTAACAAAGACACCATGACACTGATATACCTAAACAAATGATCAGGGGTGTAACAAGTCAGCATGAATTTCAGTGAGCTTCTCTTGAAATGCAAAAAAGGGAGCTTTTCCCTCTAAATGGAGCAGCAAGCTTCTGAAATGGACACGCAATGGAGTCGTCCCACAGGGGAGCATTAACCCCCTCCCTTTGCTTAACTAAGAAAAACAAAAGGTTCTGCAGGCAAGAAAATAACCTTCTCCACTGGGAGCCTCTGGAATCCCATAAAGTCCTCGCCTTTTTGTCCTAGATTAATAAACGAATGCAGACATCTGTTGCAGTTATGAAAAGTTTGAATTAATGCCATTATAACAGATTGGACGAAAAGGCGCACATGTCTCATCAGGAAAATACCCTCAATCCTACAGCTGACTTAAACAGTACAGAAACAAACTTCCACAATATCACAGTTTACTGCCCGTTTCAGACTCAGTAAAAGTTAAAGCTTATACTT
>OMLC01046487.1:0-21535 GCA_900302585.1 Regalecus glesne
CAGACAACACAGACACACAGAGACATACACAGACACACACACACAGACAAACACAGACACGCAGACAGTCCGTGTCTTTGCACCTGTCTAACAGAGACAGAATTAGAGACACACACACAGAGGCTATCTTTGTGTGTGTCTGTCTGTCTCCGTGTGTCTTTCTATCTACCAGCCTGTCAGACAGACAGGAAGGCAGATGGAATCACATACAGACAGACACAGAGACACAGACAACACAGATACGCAGACAGCCTGTGTCTTTGTGTCTGTCTAAGTGAGACGGACATGGAGACACACACAGAGGCTATCTTTGTGTGTCTGTCTGTCTCTGTGTGCGTCTCTATCTACCTGCCTGTCTGACAGGCAGGTAGCAAGAAACACAAACAGACAGACACACAAAAAGGTAGCCTCCGCGTGTGTCTCCATGTCTGTCTCACTTGGACAGACACAAAGACATAGACATACATAGAGACGTAGACAAACACACACGCAGACAGACACACAGGGTGGGTGTCTATATCTGCCTGCCTGTCAGACAGACAGACACCCACAGACAAACAAACACACACGCAGACATACGAACACACAGACAGTCTGTGTCTCTGCATCTGTCTATGAGACAGACAAAGTTGGACACACACACAAGAGGTAATCTTTGTGTGTGTCCGTCCATCCCTGTGTGTGTTTCTATCTGCCTGCAGTCAGATAGAAACACACACAAACAGACACAAAGACACAGACACAGAAACACAGACACAGACTGTCTGTGTCTACCTTGTTTATATTGCCTCTATATTTTCCATGCCTGTTTAGATTTTATGTCTCTGATTTTGCTTTCTGTTTGCTGCCAATTTCCCCCTGTGGGACAAATAAAGAAATATCTTATCTAATCTCATCTTGTATCTTATCTTGTCCCATCTATTTAGCAGAGAAAGCCTGAGAGACATAAAGAGACACACACTGAGGTTATCTTTGTGTGTGTCTGTGTGTCTTTCTTTCTGTCTGTCTGACAGACAGGCAGATAGACACACATACATGGAAAGACAGGCAGATTGAGACACAGACAGTCTGAAGACACAGCCGTCAACATACTCGCCTGCTGAACAGTCCTTTTCTCCTCACATGTGAGCGGCTGGCTCTAGTTCATCAGTAGTGGTGTGTTGGTGTGTTCAGATGGCAACACGCAGGACTTCTTCCTGGAGTTTGTGCAGCGTGGTTGTGTCGCCATCTGCTGGACAAATGGCAGATTTCTTCGTGGAGATCCGATGGGAGCCTGGAGGGTGATGGACTGAGCCTGGACAGCTCAGCACTATGGGAGTACAGAGACCCAAACACCAGGCTCGCCTCTGAAACACCAAGTGGACTATCGTCGAGGGGAAGTAACCTGATCTGTTCAGACATGAAGAGGCAGATGACTTGAATCATGTCTGGGGGTAAACCTTGGGAGTCGATGTTTTTCCCCTCCATTGTCCACCTAGAATGTAGCAAGAAATTGTGGTTAACTCTTGATGGTTCCTAAGAATAAAGAACTGATGTTATTCACCATGACTTTGGCTTCAGAGCGTATTTAAATTCATCCACCTCCCTCATCACTACTCCTTAAATCCTAACTATTTTACTGTCTCCCCTCTTGTTCACATATATGTATTGTCTTGCTCCTACTGACTTTCATCCCTCTTCTCTCCAGTGCATACCTCCATCTCTCCACACTCAACTCAACCTTCTCCCTACTCTCACTACAGATCACAATGTCATCCGCAAACATCATAGTCCATGGAGACTCCTGCCTGATCTCATCTGTCAACATGTCCATTACAATTACAAACAAGAAAGGGCTCAGAGCTGATCCTTGATGTAACTCCACCTCCAACTTGAAGCCATCCATCATTCCTACACTGCTAATCAGAGCAGAATATTCAAATAATAACATACAAAACACACACACACACACCAAGAGCTTAGCTGCTGTGAAAAATAATATCTTTAACTTACTGTTTAAAGCAGTGTGTTGTGGCCTCCAGTCCTCAGGCAGGGTCTTCCATCTGTTTGAGGCATAAATAAAAAAATGACTTACAGGTAAAAACAACCATCACTATTGGCTATCACTTCAATTAGCTTCTATAGCAAACTATCTCCCTTATCCCTCTTCCACTGACAGAGACTGGGAGCACTGGAACATGAGGTGTTATCTGAAACAGACCTTTAACTAGTCCAGACCATTACGAAGAAACACCATCAGGGGGTCAACGTGTTAGCCAGCAGGTGTGATGGGGTTTCAATCAAATGATTGAAATGTGTGGGAAACTGACTGAATATTGAAGCTGAGGGTGAACAGCAGGTTCACTGGTTAAGTTTTCTACTAGTGTCTCTTAGTCAGACTCTTCCTTTAGAGAGAATTATCTTTAAATTCAGCCTGTAGACTGTAAACTGAATGTTGTGCTCAGAGGAGCTGAATAGGACTCAGAAAACGAGGGTGTGTGGGTTTAATTCTCAAGCATTCAATTCTTTTCATGTGAGCTGCAGAGGCTGGGTGAAGCCTTACAGGAAGGCAGACGTGGATGGCCTGTATGTCCACACTGCTCTCTGCTGAGCTGATCAGACTGGATTGATACTCACTCATCTTGCATTAGCAAAGACTTCTGGGAAACCTTTTTCAGCACTTTTATCAATGCCGGATTAACTCCTGACTACATGTAATAATAATAATAATAATAATAATGATATAACAATAATATTTTTTCATATAGCACCTCAAAAGCTGAATAGAGTACATAAACTATAAGACTACAAGGTTTAAATGTAGAAAACTCTTAACACAAAGAAATACAGGAGAGGGACACAAAGCTACGTACTTCTCCTCAAGTTGCAGAAAGACTTCCTGTGCTCCAGAGAGAGATGGTCTGCTGTGGGACATGTCCACCAATGAGGAGCAGGTTCTCTCTGAGCTGTCGGTAAACGCCAAGGACAGACTGGGTCATCTTCCTCTCAGACCAGTCAGTCCCATAGGCCTCCGAGATCCTTGACTGCTGAATCTGCTGCAGCAAGGCCTGATGGGAAAAGAAGGAGCATGGGAGGTCAGCGAAGTGTCACAAATTAAACATATATGAGCAAGACAGAATTAAAACAATCTTACCTCAGCTCCTTCAATGCCCGTCTCAAACCTCAATCCTGCCCTCTGCTGGTGGACCCAGCAGCCACTCTTCTTTGGAGCCTTCTGTGGCAGAGTCTGGACACAGAGAACAAGCCAAGAAGAAAAAATTAAATATTAAAGCATAAATACAAACTCCTAATTTGGTTTTCAACACTTCTAATTGGTTAATGATAGGTTGGATATTAGTCGCCTCTCTTTAAAGGAGCACAACATGGACTATATGTATTTATCTGTGCACCAGCTGATTTCTCTGACTGAGCCATGACGTACAAGTGGTGCTATTTTGACAAGAAACCACAGGTCTTCAAAAGGTACCTTGTTTTTAGTCAGTGATATGTGTGTACCTGTAGACGGTGTAGCATAGCATGGTGGAGCCCACACACAGCAGTGATGGATGAACTCTCCACCACAGTCACGAGCTCGTTCTCTTCTTCTCCTACAGTAACCTGGAGATCACACAAACCAAACTATCAGTAAATGCCTGTCTCACTGTTATGCATGACACATTCAATACACAGGTGGAGAAGATTACTTGGGGTCAACTATCCAAATCTATGTGGTGTGTGGAAGAGAAGTGAAGAACAGAGTGCAGATAGGGTGGAATGGGTGAAGAGGAGCGTCAGGAACGACATGTTACATAAGGGTACCAGCAAGAGTGAAAGGGAAGGTTTTTAAAATGGTCATGAAACCAGTTCTGTTATATGGTTTGGAGACAGTAGTACAGAGAAAAAGACAAGAGGTGGAGCTGGAGGTAGCAGAGTTGTAGATGCTAAGAATTGCATTGGGAGTGATGAAGAAGGTCAGGATTAGGAATGAGTGTATCAAAGGGACAGCTCAGGTTGGATGGTTTGGAAACAAAGCAGGACAGGCAAGAGGGAGATGATTTTGACGTGAGGAGGGGAGATGCTGTAATACAGGGAGAAGGGTGCTGAATATGGAGCTGCCAGGCAAGAGGAATAGGTAAATGATGAATGGACTTATTCTTATACAGCACTTTTGTAGAGAAAAAGAGGAAGACCAAAGAGGAGGTTTATGGATATGGTAAGGGAGGACATGCAGGTGAATGGTGTGACAGAGGATGATACAGAGGACAGGAAGAGATGGAGGATCTGCTGTGGTGTCTCCTAATTAAAAATGGCCTAAATAGAACATTTAACACACAAAACCATGACAAACAACACAGTTTGGAGCTGCATACCTGCTTAGCAGTCAGTTGGACTGGGTCTTCTTCACTCCATTCTGACAGGCGGCAAAGAGAAGATGCCCATCGCAACTCTGAACCACATCTTCCACAGGTCAAGGACACTGTAAAGTAGCCTAAAGCAAGAGGAGAACCAAGAGCATTAGCAATGTTAACATCATATAAATGAAATGCCAACAAAAGTAGCAGTCAAATTTTGCCATTTTCTTTAGAGGGGATGGAAAGGTCAACATGTGAAGTTAAGTAAAATTATAGGGTATACAATACAGAAAGACATTTTTGTCTCTTGCATCTATAGTATGATGGAACACATATTGAATGTTTTGCCCTTGTGGGACTTATAATGGGGGAACAACCCCAAGACCCCCATTTTATTGTATTACCCCAAATTCTAATCCCAGAGTTACACCCTAAAATACAGGTGATATAGTAAATGCATAATTTACAAGGGAAAAGCAGAGAAGGAGTAAAGAGATGGCAGCTTTCATCACCAGTGTGAATGTCAGCCTTACGTATGCATAGATAGACTGATAGTCCGATAGACAGACATAGATATAGACAGACAGGCAGATAGATAGATAGATAGATAGATAGATAGATAGATAGATAGATAGATAGATAGATAGATAGATAGATAGATAGATAGATGGATAGATAGATAGACTCACCATGACATCTTTGTGTTCGGTGTTGATGTGGAGGTAGGTGGTCCAGCATCACAGCACATGCGCATCTCTGGTCAACAGGAGTTTCCATCTGTTTGTGTACAGCGTGGATACTGTAAAGTGGAACTTTGTCCACATATCCACCACACAGCGGCCTCCATATGGACACACATGCTGGACTACAGCAACACGGCTTAACTCTGTTAAAATGGAGTCTCTGGTTCACCAAATCCTTGTCAGCTAAGCAAATTTTATCTTTTACCTGGATACACATTCTCCATTGATCCAATTCACAGGAGGCGCAATTACGCGCATGCGCAGTAGTCTATCAGAATGACAACATCCGTCACAGGCGAACAGGTATGGCGGAAGTGACATTTTCAACAATGCATTCTGGTACGTGTAGGCACTATGGGAAGGCTCTGTTAACAGGATTATACCAATTTCTCTATCAGTAAAGTATGCAATGCTTCAGTGGACTGGGTTGCTCATAGGTACTGATATTAAATGCACAAAACCATCTGTAAAATCTTCCTGTGAGAAAAGTCTCTGAGTTCCTCATTAGCAGGGTGCCCAGTGAACAGGGTTAGAGTAGATGAAGAAGGCAGCCCCCCATCTGTGAGTGTGTGGTTTATGGAAGAGAGCTGTTGAATGTTGTTTCATCTGTAGATATGTAGTTTCATCTGTGTATTGTTGTATTTTATATCCAGAACATGTACAGAAAGGTATCCATGTCACGTATATTTAACAGGTGCATTTCTTCTTTTTGATATTAATAAATTGTATGGTTTTATTACAGTATGATGGCTAGTTTGTAATATCCCACCACTGTATGTATCCATAGTTAAATGATATTTACCAGTTAATGTCCCCTTATGCCCTATTTTTGAGGACCATCTTCTTTAGCTTCCCTCCAATTTCCCCCTACCCCACAACACTGTAAGCATGGGAAGTATGGTGCCATATTTTTAAACATACAGAAAGATGGTGAACATTTTGAGAGTGAAGATTAAAAACAACAACCATCTGCGTTGTATCTGCTATCATTGTGACGTAGTGAGTAATGCCCTTACTCACAGCTGACTCTCTAAGAATGCTAGCTTGAACCACTGGTTATGGAGGTACAGTATTATTCCTATCGGTATCAGTGGATCTATAAGAGCCACCAAACATGAACCTAGAAGGGGGATAGTCACAGCACTACTCGATCCCTGGTGACTGCTGATGATAACGACAGACTGCTTGTGGTCTCTTGCTGTGCAATTACATACCACACGTACTTAACTCTTGTGCCACTGCTGAGGATTGTCGTGTTGACTGACGCCAGAGAAGGCAGACACGACTTGTTGGCGGAGTTTGAGAGTGTGAGTGTGGGAGGGGGCGTACGTACGCAAGCTCCCACTAGACACGATCTCTCACTATGACGATAGTATAATGGACGTGTGGATTCATTTGATGAGGTATGCAAGCACAGCCCATCTATACATTCTGATAAGATGATTACTCTTCGATTACCTGGCCGAGTCACATATTTGTGATGTTCCAATGTTCTAATGAGTTTGATCGGGTTTCACCAGTTTCTCATTGTGTAGTTCCAGGTGGTCTGGTGTACCGCTGGGAGGCGCTCTGGCACATCACAACTGCAGTCTGAGGGTTCTGTTGAGTCTCTGGGGTCTCATCTCCACAGGGTGGCGGTATTGTCTCACACACTGCTCCGCTTTACTTAATCGCCTGTGAACGAACTAATGTTTGTGGTGCATGTGATGTAGTAACACGAACCCACATTTCAAAGTGTCTCTTTATCTATTCAATAAAATCACATTTTGTCTTGATGTATGCTAAATAATCCATGGACTTCACGCTCAGAGGTAATATGAGTATTATTTACAGAGAATTGGGGAATAGTTGCACTCACAGCATTGTAAGATGATGAGAGACTGTATTGTTTACAAGGGCAGGCATCGCAGACTGAGAATGTCACCTGTATGAGTGATGGGAGATGTCATTCTCTATTGTGTAAATTATATTTCACATGATAATAAAATTCTACAAGAATTTTAATAAAGCTTAATTCATTTCAGGAACACTGATATTTTTTCCTGCTCACTGAACACATGGTTGCATCTCTCTCATAATTTATTGTCTATAAATAGCCTATAGATACAGAATAAAGACAGAATGGAAACAAACTGTCCTTTGGGATTCATAGGGATTTATTGTGGTACAAATAAAAAATGTACAAAATGAAGTGTAGAAAGTAGTAATTATGAAAACAATGTCAATGACAACAATTTGGTAACATCAAAGAAAAAAGGCAACAACCAAATAATCCATTAAAAATATCGCCAACTAGACTGGGAATGCAGCTCATGGTGTGCTATAGTGAGTGGTGGGGAGAAGCCCGTCTTACATAATAGGATGACAAGTAACAGTTGTGTTCAGGTGAAGGGAATAAAGGCATACGTTCTGGGGTGTTTGAGAGTATATCAACATTAAGTACTGCAGTGAGCAACAATCATCGAGATGACCAGGTTTAAACAGTCATCTGTATAGTTTTTCATGTTAAGACCAAATAACACTGTGAAGATAAAAGATTGATGCAAAAGCAGTTTGTCAGTAGCCTTGTTATTTATAGTATAGACTTAAATAAGGGTCATTCATAACAAGCAGTGACTCCTTTCAAACTGCGGTAATGCTAAATGCATTAGTGTCACATCACAGTCTGAGCTTGGCGTCAGTGCAACATATACAAAAGTGTGGGAGCGAACTAAAACTTAAACACAAAACAGAACTGAACTGGTACGTCTGGCCACCTACAGGCTCGTCTTTGGCGTCTCTAGGCCGAGGATTTCCGAGTCTCTGAGCTTCAGTGGGTGCTGCTCAGAGCTCAGATAATAGCAAAAAAGGAGGCTGCTGAAGGGTTCAGCTATTACCCAAGGTGAGTCTCCAATAGGCTAGCTCAAAATCTTAACTTATATTTGAGTGGCCTACCCACTATCTTTACTGGTGGTTTGGGTGGGATGGGTTTGGGTGCTTTTTAACCCTTTATTTCAACCTTCTAGGATCAGCTGGTGAGGTTGGTAGTGCTGGTGTTTTGGTTGTAGCTGGGTAAACAAGGGTGCAGTAGCTAGCGCCACACAGGTGCAGCTATTCAGTGTCTGCGTGTGCGCTGGCCCCCAGTGCCTGTGTTGGTGATGTAGAGCAGGGGCTGGGGTTGCCGGGGCTGCCGCAACTGGGACCCTCGCTTTGAGTTATTCAGGCTAGGGTTGGAGGACTCTGCGGTTGATCCTGTGGAGGTTTGTGAGTGGAAAAGTATGAAATCAAAATTTTACTCCAAGATGCATGGACACCAAGACTATTAGTCGAGGAGGCCATGCTGACCTCTCCATACAGGCTGAGTGAAAGAGCTTTACCTGTTTGCTGACTGTTATAGGGGGTCCTGCCTTTGGTGAGAGAAGCCACCCCCCTGTGTTGGGGACGCAATAGTGGGGCTTGGGGCTGACCGTTGATGTGGAGGTGAGGGTCCGATGTGCTGTCCAGTGGACGAAACTTTTGGGCTGTTGTTGTTTTGGTCTGAGGCAACTAGGGAAAAAGTAAGATATTTTTTTTCTGTTAAGCTTGTACTGTCACAAATCTTCTGCTAAGTGATCAAATGCATTTAATACTGCAGTTGAGCCCTTTGCTTCAGTCTATTCTGAATTGTTTTCTTTCTGTTTCCTTTGTCATTGCATACAATGCAAGTATTTACCAGCGTTTGCATTGTTAGGCAGTCCTATGGGCATCCATCCATCCAGGATTTGACTATTAGCAATCACCATTATAACAAAACCAGTGGGACAATGTACATACAGCGGGTCTCCTGCAAAGGTATTCTGAAATGGTGTGATAAAAAAACAAACTAAAGTACTCACGGCTTGACCAGTGACCTCAAAGGAGCGGGAACGCCTCTTCCTGCGGCGAGTCTCAAAGTCCAACTCACGGGGGGTGGAGATCTTGGTGGTGGGCTGTCGATTTCGTGGACGTGTCCAGGTGCTCTGCAGGCCGGGCCCCTCCCCTGTGCTGCTGGAGAGGTTGTCATCAGAGGTGGCATGCCTCAGTTCGGGGCTGGGCTGCCTGCCACGCCGCAGTGCTAGGCCTCTAGGGGGGGCCTCATTCAGAGAAAGACTACTCTTCTGTTTTGTGGGGTCCAAGGGAGAAGGGGGAGGAGGAAGCCGCAAGGCGTCAACCTCCAAGGCTTTAGAGCGTCTGCGGGCTGCTTTCAGCACAATATGCTGGACCCCCTTAAGGATCTGTTGTCTCTCTGTGAGCGCGAGGGAACATCTTTGCACTGTAGTAAATCAAGGAATAGATCAATTAAACATTGTTTCTTCTAATTAATACAGGCAGGTAGAAAGATGGCCAAGTGGTTAGTGAGGGTGCCCACCTTACATCTAAGCTTGGTTTGGGTTTGATGTGTGGCCCTATTGGATAAAGTATTTCTAAATTGTATAACTTATCCCCTAAATACTTCATGGGTGCAGTACTATAGTTGTACTCGCCAGAAGTAATACCAACACATACCCTTGCTCTGCCACATGACAGAAGAAAAGCAGGTGTGACCTTGGTTAATACTTGGATGGGAGATATCATGGGAAAAGTGAGATGCTGTTGGGAGTGCTATTGATGGGCGAGAAGGGGCAGTCTTCCCTCTGCGCCTAGTAAAAAAATAAATCCCACTGGAGTGATGGGGATATTGTGCTGTAGGTAGCTCTCCCCATTGGATGAGACATCAAATCAAGGTTCTGATTCATGGTTGTCATTGAAGATTCCACAGCGCTTATTGCAAAGAGCACAGGGTCCCCCAGTGTGCTGACAAAATTCCCAATATGGCTCTCTCCATCTGCCCACCTAATCCTTCACCAGTGTAATTTGCTCAATGATTCGTCCCTCCCCACCTTAACCGGAGGGAAAATAGTTTTTCTTTCACAGATTAACGGCCTACATCTAAGCAATTAACATAAATCAAATGTTAACCAAGAAGCAAATGAAGAAACAAAGGCCAACAAATTGGTTCCAAGTACCCTGACATGCTTCTCAACATATATATGTCTGACTGCTGTCTAGTTAGTAAAGGCAGGAGCAGGATGTCTTACCCTTGTATGACAGTGGGACATCTGCACTTGCCTCGCTGCTCTCAGGTGAGGAGTCAAGATGGCTGCTAACACTCTGACTGAGTTGGGTGAAGCTCAGAGAGCCCTCAACAGTTAACGGTTGTAGCTGCAGACAAACAAAAACAGTGGACATTGATTGCGGTTATTTGCTTTCATGGGTTGCTTGTGTCTGTCCCAAATGCTATATCTGACCATTTTGTTTGGTGTTTTTTTCCTGGTAGCACAACACTTATAATTAAATACTGGAAAGAGTGTCTTACTCAAGTTAAATGCTGTTTTGCAAAGCCAAACTTTTGCAACCAAAGAACTGCCCACACACAACATGAGAACATTAAATTTGAAACTTTAAATAGTGAAGCTATTTGAATAAAAACAAACCAAAGAGGGCTAAGTTACCTTTTTATATTAAACCATACCTCTTTTTTGCCCTGTCCATTGATGTGGATGGGTGGTGGGGTCATCACGACTGAGTTTTTAATCCGTCTAGCGTAAGGGCTGCTCTTGAACACTCGGTTATTGTCCCTGTCCCTGGAAAACCAGAGGGAAAGAGAGAAAAGGGGAGAAGAAACAGACAAACAAAGGGATATAATGACAATTTAGAAGAAATGAGCAGGTGAAGTGAATTTGTTCTTGCATTTGTTCCTTCATTGTGGTTTTGTTGCTTTGTTCAACTTTTCATGACAGGTTTTAGCATTTTTTTTCTCATAATACAGTTCAATGTTTTCTTACCCCTCAGGTTCAGGTAGGATGGGAGGTAGGGTGTGTCTACGGACTTTAGCCTGGCCTTGTCTATTGTCAGAGCTTATGTTGCGTACACTTTCTTGATCTGAGTCCAAATCCTGTAAAGGGTCACGACAGCGGCTGGGAAGGGTGATTTTGGGTAGAGACCCCTCCTTGAGATGGTAAAATTTACAGAAAAATATATTCTAAATGAGATCTTGAGTCTTTTTTTGATAACATTAGTACAGAACACTGATGATTCTGTTTTGTAAAAATACCATGAGTGAAAATGTTGATTTGCTAGCCTAATACTACATATACTAGACATGTCCATGAATAGATGACATTAGGTTAAAAAAAACCTCCAGTGTTAACAGTTGTAGCTACATTTTAAGTCAATTTTGTGTCACTCGACAGCAAAACATTTATAATAGTTTCTCTACATAAAAGCACAACATTAAAATGTGATGACATTATTTAATAACTGATGAAGAGTTGGATGACGTTATGAAACAGATCATTGACAAATCATCCATGAATAAGGTGGAGTGCTTTAAGATGTAATTATGTTTGCTAACAGCATTTGGACATGCCTATTAATTAGAGTATCATGCAGGGGTTACCTTGATGGTTCGTCCAATAGTGGCCTTATCCAGAGCCATGGCTCTGTCCAAATTCCTCTCATCCAGCTCCCTCATGTACAGATCATACAACTCCTGAAGGTGAGTGGGTACTAGCAAGCTGTGGTCTGGTATACACACACACACACACACACACACACACACACAGAGACACACACACAGAGACACACACACACACACACAGATTTTAATAGCACAATTTTAGTTTCACAAAAAAATGACGAGGAACTAATACCAGTGTGAATTGACTCTTTATAAGGCATCCTCAATGGAGATAAATTATTTGTTGAATTTTATTCATAGCTCAGTGAACAAGAATAGTGAAAGAGGTTCCCATTAGCAGAGAGCAGAGACTTAAGTATTTTGTATCTTGTCATTATTCATTTGGGGGCTACTTTGGCTCAAGAGGTAGAACATGTGTCTCCAAATTGGGCATAATGGGTTCAATCCCACTGTGGGGCGTTAGGAAAGGGGCATGTTGTCTTAATCCCCCATGCTCAGTAAATGTGTGGGATATGATTTAAAGTGCTTTGAGTGGTTGTTAGACTAAAAAAGCGTTATATAAAAATAAGTTCCTTGACCATTTACCTTCCATTCATTTATCTGGCTAGATAGATGTATTTTACTCTAACCGAGACAGGAAAATACTCATTGTAGGTTACTGGTCTCATAAAACCATTGTTTCTGCATATTAGTGTTAGCAAATTGATCAAGGGAGACTGATCCAACACCATAGAGTTTCCGTCCCATTATGTGGGGACTAATTATGACACGTTAAAAACGGAGCTTATTAAGGAAAGTGTGAAGGAAGCATTTTGATGCCGTAGAGTTCATAGAGGAGGCTTTTACATCTGACCAGCTAAAAACAGTTTTTGAGCGGAATCACATGTGAACCCACCACTGATGAACTGCCTCTGCCGCTGGATGATCTCATCACACAAGTGCCGGTGCTGTTCAAAGCGTTGCACCACAAAGTTCTTCTGGCGGATGACATTGTCTTTGAGCAGTGCATGAGACTGGATCTCAGCGTTCTCGATCTCCAGCTCGTGGACCTTGCAGAGGAGGCCCAGGACTTCACGCTGCTCATCTGTGCTAACTTTGCGGGGCAGGAGCTCCTCCAGGTGCCGTGCCTGTTCTCGCAGTTCCAAGAATTGGTGCTCCAGCATTGCCTGATGAGTGAAACGGTCAAAAAATTGATCAGATTATGAATTTAAACATTTAAAACTTTTAGATAGTTAATATATTGGTACATTTACCTGCTTAAGAATCTTGGCATACTTTCATAAAATGGACAACAATGTTAATTCTGCTATTTATGTGTGATTGTGTTTGTCTATAATCTTGTGTGTGTGCTAAAAGAGCTTATAATCCCTACATAAACAACAAATTACATCTATGACAATCAAAGAAAAGCATAAGAAAATAAATTCAAAGTGTAAAAGAAAGTATAAAAACTAAAAAAAAACTAAACAACATGTTTCTTACCTCTGGAGATAAATTCAAAAGCATACCTTCTGTTTGCGGATTTTCTTTTGTTCAACCATGAGTGTGAGGAGGTTTTCTCGAGCCATGGCCACCTCCTGGGTTTCCATGCTGTCTGGTGGGGACTCTGGGGAATCTGAATCCTTTTCACTTTCATCCTTGTTAATACTCTCCTTTCTCCTTTCAGCTCGCCACTTCCTCCTGCGCCTATTTCGCTCCTGCTCCCAGCTATGCAAATACACAATCCATGTGAATATTGGTTATCAATTTGCACCATCTTGATATCACTGAACGAACATGGGCACATATCAAAGAATATCATGGGGACTGTTCTGTTGATGGTTGTATTCTATTTTGTTAGATTTGTTTTGGAAGTGACGAATGAATGATAAGGAGTGATAAGGAATGAGTATATTAGAGGGACAGCTAAGGCTGGATGGTTTGGAGACAAAGCACAAGAGAAGAGATTGAGATGGTTTGGACTTGTGTGGAGGAGAGATGCTGGGTTGATTTGTGGTAATGGGCTATACAAATAAAATTGATTTGACTTGACTTGAGGACCAAAGAGGAGGTTTATGGATATGGTGAGGGAGGACATACAGCAGGCTGGTGTGACTGCAGAAGACGCAGAGGATAGGAAGAGATAGAGATGGATGATCCACTGTGCCGACTCCTGACGAGAGCACCCAAAAGTAGTAGCAGTAGATAAAAGGTATTAGCACATGTGTTCATGCACAGTGGTAGCTATGTGTTATGTTTTCTCTAGTTCATAGATTTATGTGCAGTAATCTAGAGATTTAATTACTCCATTGCTATCAAAATGTATGTCTATGTATTAAGTATTAAAAAGAAAATTGAGCTAAAACTGTTGCTTAATAAGTTAATCACTTGAGAGCTGGTTGTCAAATGCAATGCAGTTCGAGTAATAACCCTTTCCCTATTTGTTTCAGTTTTACCCTTCCTTACCAAATAAACCCGAGGACACAGTACAATACCGACTGTGGTGTCCTGGTGAAAGTAAGGAGCTTATCTGGGTGTCAAAATGCCCACTCGTGTATAGAGGACAGCACGGTGCTATTAAATAGCCCTGTACTGTCCTCTATATGTGACAGAGATTAATACATTTTAATTAATTTTAATATTGTTTTCTGGTTTATGGTCATTCTTATAAACAGGATTTCCTTAAACATGGCATTGACATGAATACAATACACTACATGTTGCCAGCAGGGCACGAGGAAGGTAGTGGTATATGTTAGAAAACTGACTCTGTGATCGTGAGCAAATGTTTGGAGGTGTCCATCTGGATCTCCATGTTGGTGCTGTCCAGCTCCATTAGGCTCTTCCTGATCTCCATCTGCTGGCGGAAGGCGTCGAGGAGCTGCTCCCTCAGCTGGTCCATCTCAGGCTGGCTCTGCTGACCAGAGTGGGCCTGGATCTCTGCTACAAGATGGAAAAGAGAAAGAGGATAAGAAAGGAAATAAAATTAGTTGGAAAAGCCCTTTGTAGGATGCATTGTTTAGAAGGTGCAGATTACACAAAGGAGCTGTGTTTGACTTGTTTTGGTAACTCAAATTAAACTCTCCATGTGTGTAAGCATCATTGACCAATTTACCGAGCATTACTGTAACACTGATCACTGGACTTTGACTGGTAAATCTGGCCAAATAAGGATAAAGGGAAATGTGTACTTTAGGATACATAAGGCCTTACCCTGGACGTTGCGGATGTCTGCCCTGTCTGAGTTGACCTGGCGGCCTGCTTGATCGACAATCTTCTTCTTGAGTCGCTGGATTTCGCAGCGCAAATCCGAAATTATATTGGTGTACTGAACGATGTGGTAAGACACATTTATCAGATTCTTCTTCACCTGAAGCAGAAAACCCCAAGAGACAGAGACAGCAAATAGTTACAGACTAATTAGAGGAGCTTTGGACTTCTTGGAAAGACCCAGATCACAGAATGAGATGATCTTGCCAAAAAACAGTTTGAAAGTAAACCAAGAATAGTTGCGATGGAAAAAAAGTAAGTTGAAAGTGTTGACTTGGAATTATGAGAGCAGAGTTTTAATAGTAGTTGATTTCACGAAAACTTATAATACTAGGTTTACGGATAATTAATGATTCATTCTGTCAAAATGTGATAAAATGGCCCATTTTATATTGTGAAATATGTGTCCTGCTCTGGTGTGCGCAAGGTCAGTAAACAAATAAGTAAAACTGATGAGCTGCCAAAACAGCAATGGATCTAATATATTTTCAACTCACCCGTGTGCGAATGCTTTTGGCACGGTCTGCGTATGTCAGGGTGTTTCGAGACTCCTCAAAAGCCAGGGAGGCAGGGCTAATATGGGCTATCATGACAGTACGGCTGTTGCCACCAAGCGAGTCCTGTTGATTGAAGGCATCATGAAGAACAAAATCCGTGTATAAATGCAACAATGCCCTCCCTCAAACAAAGCCAGAACCAAAACCCGAGCACATCTGATGAGCGAGGGAGCTCTTCCTCAATTAAATGCCATACCTTCAGCAGGCGAGTCAGCTTGCTGTCCCGGTAGTTGACATACTTGTTTCCGTTTTTGTCGCTCAGAGCGTTGATGCAGTTGCCCAAAGCCAGGAGGGAGCGGTTTATGTGGGCCCCCTCTTTCAACCGCTGACCCCTGTTCTGAGTCTGATAGAGAGAGACAGAGAGAGAAGAGACAAACAGAGAAAGCAAGTAAGAGAGCTGTTTCTTTTTTTTTCTCCCTCTACTCTGAATAGGTCTTTTTTCCTCGGTTTCTTCTTTCAAAGGAGATGGCCAGCATCCAAGGAACTCAGAGAGACTCTTCCATTCTTGGCCAGCAGATTGCACCTGACATTACCTTTCATCCATCTGAGTGATTAGCCAAATCAGCCAGTCAGCAGCCTCTTTCAGCTAGAGGACAAACATTGTTCACCTGCTGCATGCGTTGCCCCTCTAACGCAACAGAGGAAATGTCCACAGTGGCCTTTTAAACCCCCCCCCCAAAAAAAAAGTCGAGACCCCGTGTTCAGTAGTAAAAGCTGATTAACCTTTAAGATAGTCTCCGTGGTCATTCGGTGACATTTTGAATGTTATTTTCATGTTGTGGAGGAACTTGATGTTAACGTTGTTAACATGCCTTTGAGTGACAAGACATTCATCGTGAACAGCTGGACTGCCACAAAGTGGCAGTCCAGCACAAAGTGGATTTTCGACCTGGAAAATCCACTGAACGGTAAATGTCAGCATCTAAAATTGGTAGCTTGTAAGAAAAGGAAGTGAAAATAAGCAAAAATTGAGATGTTTACTCCAGGCACTGTCTGGGAGAGAGTCTCTCTGGGTACCATGTAAAACTTTATTTGTACAGTATTGGCACGACTGTGGATGTAACACTGTAATTATGCCATAAAACATTGCTGGTCTTGTAATCATATAAAATGGGAGAACAATTGAACGGCAATGTTTATGATGAATAATGAAACATAAGAGGTTGACTGGTAAATCAATCCATCTGTTGTCAATGGGTTAGCCAATGTTGGGCTTTGTGGGGCCATGCTGGGGCCCGTCCAAATGCCTTAATGATGAGAGACTCATTTTACGTGTCACGATTAGTCCCCACGTTGTGTGGATGGACACGGATTTAGGTGGAACTTGGGGGGGATTAAGACTGGATGCCCTTCATGATGGCTCACGGTGGGTTTGAACCTGCTGCCTCTGGCTCATTGGTTCCTGAAGTGAGCACTCTCACCTCTGAACAACCACAGCCCCATCCCAACTCTTAAGGGATAAATGTAAAAACACACCTGTGCCGCCCGTTCGGAGCCCGCTAGGTCAATCATGAAGAGGCGTGCGAATCGTACTTCCTGCAGGACGTCTCGGCAGCGGCTCTGCTGTTTGACGGCCACCTGCAGCACAGCGTGGGAGCGGGATGACGTCTGATTTGCTGCTGTGGGCTCCTGGGTGCGTTGTTTGTTCCCCTTTATCAGTAGTTCCATGATCTGATGGTGTATAAAAACCCAAACAACGTATGGTTATGAAGTGACAGAGTGACAGCTGCCATTGTGGAAGAATTGGTTTCTTGTTTATGTAACTCTAAAAACGAATGGTAGTTACAAAGTGAACCTGTAAAATGGTGCGTCCTAGGTTTCTGGATGAAAACATGAGGTCGTATGTGCCACTTGAAGTGATCTGGCTTAATATGTGTGTTTACTTGTGCATACGTATATGCACAGGTCTGTGTGTGTGTGTGTGTGTAAGACTCACCTCGCGGGCATTGATGGTAGACACCTCAGTGATGTCAGTGACTTGTATCACTCCCTTTGAGTCTTCTCTCAGGTCCAAAAAACCTGAGGATGGGTTCAGCAGGTCACGGATCATCTCATTGTAGATCTAAGGAGACAGGGATGGGAATGGACAGGGAGTCAGCTTAATGGAGAAGGTACTTTCAGTTGAAGTGAAAATGTATGTGATAAGTAATAAAGGGTAGTTAAGAAATTGAAAACGTTTTTTAAATTAAAATCCACAAAGCAGCTGAAAAGAGCTCAACCTTTTGTCAGCTGAGTACAAAGACCATGTTGACCTGCACTGCAAAGCCAAGGAGTCCCTGAGTAAGACATGTGTTTCTTTGAAATCACACATGGAGTGCAGAAGGTTTGTTATTTTTTCCCCAGGGTTGGACACTTTCTACACACATCAACACTCGATATTTGAACATTAACAGCTATTTTCCAGACAGACTTGCCACCCCCAGTGTAAATACAATGTCTGTTCTCTCAGGGAAATTACATTCAGGCAGGTTTTCAGGAAGGCAGTGTCACCTCCAATAACGTTAAAGCACAAACCCCTCTCCCCACTTGAAAGACTGATGAGAGAATTTGACGTCTGAGGAGAGACCACCATTCAACAGACAGGGAAACCCTGGGAGGTTCGAATTAGCTGGCTTAGCTCTTCCTGCTTCCAAACCCCAGCTACTACCTCTTGAGACAGAAATGTATTTATTGACTCTGGCAAAAGAGCATTAATTCAGTTACTTTCTCTATGACTACTTTATGAAAGGTCGGGGTTGAAAGAGAAATCCTCTTCCATAAACAGTGAGAAGAGCAGGGTAATAAAACCAGAGCAAGTGCAAGTGTAGGGAATGGATGTTGCCGGGTCCAGTGAGGAGCAGAGTCTCATGTTTGTGCATGTTGCATGTGTGCAGATGCGCAGACACAGTGCATGTTCACACATTAGTATGTTTAATGGTGCTTTTTTTTGTTTGTGTTTGTGTGCACGTGTTTCGGATATTGTGCACGGGATGGACAGTGATTTCCCAAAAGTGAAAGGGAGCAGATGTGCGCATCGTTCAGCTAGGTTGTAAAATAGCATTTATCCTCTTGGCGCTGGGAGGGCTGAAGCTTGCTCCCTGGAAACAGCAAACACACACATGACACACTCAGGGTCTGGATTTAAACTTGGGACTTCTGTGCAACTAAGGTAACATCCTGACTCTAGTACTGACATTTCATTTTGACATTTTCAATGTCAACCCCAAAAGTCAGACATTCATTGCAGACTTGAAGAGCAGTGTCGATCACTGAGGATAATAACAGTATGTTGCATTGAGAATACAGACTGCTATTTCTGCTTCTCATAGAAACCCTCCTCTCAACAAGCATAATCAAAGAGGCTTGTCTGGGAAAGGTTAAACGTGCTTTCATATGCATACTATTTAAAGGCCATCGTCATTTTTCTTTTATCTTTGCCATTTCCCATTTCACTGGAAAAGAGAGCCTTCCTTCCTCTTTTCATGCAGTCTGCCAGGCTTTGACAGGATTTCATTGAGGAGACAGTTTATTTGAGTACAAGCTACAGGGGACTCGGGGGGGAACTTAGCTCCTCTTCATAATACATGAGCTCCCCTGGAAACATGACTTGTGAAATTTTCGGGTCTCTTAAATATTGACGATATGCTATTTTTGCCATGCATTTCTATTATTCTGCTGCTTCGCTATCATGGATCACATGTCAAATTAGCCTATTATTGATGTATGATTCATCCATGAGGATGGAGGACTGTGGTAGGTCAGTGGTAGAGTGTGCGCTTCAGGGACTAACAAGCCAGAGGTTGTGGGTTCGGACCCATCTCATGGTGATTGGAAGCGCATCAAACCTTAATCCTCCACGCTCCATCTATGTCTGTGTCCATGTCTAATGTGCAGCCAGGCCTACTAAACACAAGGAACAGTTGGTTCTGTACAAATTGGGATACATCCATTGATAAAAGTGCAGTCTTGTGTTTGCAGGTATATTTAGACTTTAATTGTGAGAAAGTTAGACCTCAAGTATATTCTTAATCCCTTTCCATCAAAATTTCATAAGAGAATGAGCAAGTCATGGTTATAAAGTCCCCAAAAGCTCAGTAGACCACTGAGTGAGCTGCTTCAGTATCATGGTTCTTATAGCTGTTTCATTGGGCTTCGTTTTTTTTTTTTTTTTGATGACACTGCAAGGCAACAGTACCCATGGAGATATCCAAACACTCTTGCTTTAAACAGCAACATGACTTCTTGTACCTAAAAAAAAAGCTATTGTTTTATTTTCCCAGTCTCCAGTTTCATTTCCTTGTTGTTGCAAACACTAATCTGTCAAACTGTTCCCCATAAAGCTGCAAAATATGTCCCCTAAAACCCTGCTGTATATATATGTTGGTGCAGGATTAGTAAACATTTAGCAGAGCATCCTAACCTCTAGATAAGACATGGAGACACTGTACTGCATGTCATCGCTGGTCTCCTCGATGGCACGGAACAGGTCATTCATTGTCTGTACGTAGATCCCAGGCTCCTTGTCCGTCCCCAACATGGTGTACGTCTTTCCACAACCTGACAGAAAACAACAGAAAACAAAATTCTATCAATTAGAGGTAGGCCATGTATTGATTTAATATTGCTACTCTTGAGATGAATCAAGTCACTGCTCATTTGTATAGCCTATTATCATGAGACTACATTATCATCTGGATTTTGGTTATCATATGGCTTCTAAAACTTAAATGTTGTCCTTTCCTGGTCTTAAAGGTTGCATTACGATACGGTGATGCAATTTTGTGAACTGAAACTATTTTACGTTATTAAACTGAATCATGAATGTCTCTACCTGCTTGGTCATGATATCTGAATGTGATTGATAATCAGTATTGATCATTTCCCCAAAAGATCTTGTGTGTCACTATGTTAAGGAAGTACTAATAGTTAACCCCAAAATATTGTCATATTGATAACGTCAGGGTGTTCAGTCAATATATTGAGATTTTTGATTTTGTCATTATCATCCAGCTCTTCCAGAGATTACTAAATTAAATGTATGATCACAATTTTGAAAGAAGTCCATGTCAAACTAAAGTAATCTATAACAAAGTCCGATTCTAAGCACAATAATAACCTGAATGAATAATATGATAGAATATAATAGAATATAATAGAATATAATAGAATATCTTTATTTGCCATGGCACAGGCTGCTGGAATTTGTACTCTGGATTTAACTCATCCTATTCTATTAGGAGCTATGAGAACAACCAACATGTGGTACTTGGACTTAGGGCTTCAGTGTGTTGTTCAAGGACACCTCGACATGCTCATATATGTATATAAAAGGACAGATTATACCCATAAGACAAGCTTAACTTTGGTATTCTTTCAAGTCAAACCTCTTGAGTCTAGGACACTGCATGTCTTACACGCATGCACATGTGAGTGCACCTACTTGCATGCAAACTAAGATGCGGATGTAAAAATCCTTGTATTTACTCCATGAGAGCTGATTAAGAGTACCGTGACTGTTGAAAGACACGGATAAGTTGGGAAGTAGTAAAGGCACTACTTTTGGGACATTGAACTCTATTACACAGTGTTTGTCATCTCCTTGACAGGTGCCCTCAATTGAATCATGTCCTACTCACTTCCCGTCATAACCAGACTGATGGGCCAATTACAGGCTGCTGCTGTTCACTGAAACACTGGTAGGTGACACATGAGTCATCTATCTAATCAGACATATGATGAGCTCAAAAATAGGAAATGTGAAACATAAAAGAAATCACTGCCACTGGTTACTTGAGAATAAAATTCCTTCCCTAACAGTGCACTGATGGGCTGATTAAAATAGATGTCTGACGGAATTAATTGGTAATGGGACATAATGGCCTCAGTAGGTGGGTATCAGACATTTACCCAGTAAGTCATGAGCCTTAGAAATAAAAATCATTTAGATGCTAGGGCCATCCAGCTGGAACAGGGCAAAGAGTGAGATAACATTGGCTGTTGCACACACAAGAGGCACCCGAAGACACGCAAGCACACAGCATCGTATAACCTTATAGTTACTGTGAGGTGTTGTAGCTTTCTAATCTACTTTATTATTATTTTCATTATTTTGACATGAATTTAATTTTGGCTTTAGCTAGTTTTTAGTTGAATATGCTAGATTGGACTTGTTTTTTATCTCATGAAAATACACAGTTTTTATTTAGTTTTGTTTCACAC